>JACCGJ010012415.1:0-32696 GCA_013407085.1 Atriophallophorus winterbourni
ACACACACACCCCACGACCGGTATCGTGCTGTTTGCACTCAACAGGTCGGGCCAGTACGATCAGGATCCGCATACGCTCTATTTATTTGAAAAAAATTCTAGAAATTATTGATCAATGTGTAATAGAAGCAGCGCTTATTGTTTCTTCAAACTCCTCGAAATTCTGGTTCAAATAAATCGCGGACTTTTTTCCCTTTCTACGTTTTTATAAGTGATTGCTGGGATCAACTTGTTTGAGAATAATCCAGAGAAGTTGCAACATAATCCAACATAATCCTTACCCAACAGTCACTTTAAAGTTTGGGCTTTGTTTACTACTTCACCTCTGGTTGTAGGGATACGGTTTCTGATCGTACTGTCCTTATTGCCTGCGCGCAAACATCGTATAAGTATTCTTGGTGCGTTTTGTTACTCAAATGACTTGACTTCCCTAAATTACTACTGCATGACACTGAAGATGAACCGTTAAACCGTTAAATGTGTCTCGCGTAAACGTGATCAAGCATCAACTATCGCATAATTCGGTAAAGTTTGATTTCGTTCCAACAAACATTGCATTTTCGCAGACGCTAAACTCTGCCAACATTGTAACACATACTTTTCATGTAATAAAAAATGATTTTTAGTATTGATTATTTTATGAACTCACTTTGTATCGGATCTCCAAAAGGAACCGGGACGTCATCGGTCATTGGTTCATCTGAAGTCGTCCCACTTGCTTCTTCGCTTGATCCCGCAACGTCTTGCTCATCACGATTGAGCAATTTGGAAACTTCCATCTGGAATTGTTTGCTATTTGTGGTCACCCGCAAGTGTCGCTCGGCTTTCACCAACAGGGAATCCAAGTAGGCCCAACGTTCCTCGACCTCGTCGAACAATTGATCAAGTTCTTCCACATTTTCGTCAGCTGATGGCACAAACAATCGCGGTTAGAGAAGCAATAATTTGACATTATTCCACGAGCGTCAAGTGTATGATTTTAAGCTAACCTTCGAGTAGTTCTTCACGATAGCGTTCGCCCATTGTCAATACACGCTTCATCGTCTCACGCCATTCTAGCATTTCCCTCGAAATTCGCTTCACCGCTGCCTCAGAGTCCGTGCGTTCTTTTGACGACGCAGATATTTCCTCGGTCGCTGTTTCTCCTGATTTCGTTAATTCTGCGGGACGATGTTCATCCATTGTCATTAATTCCAACATCTCCGCACTGTCATCCAACCAGTTGAGCAACTCCTCGGCTTTTGATTCGAATTCGGAGCGATAGCCTAGAAGTAGCAGAAAAACGAAACTAAAAAATGCAATACTACACAAATCCATCCGTTCTTTGGGGAAACACCAAGTGATGCCAATTCTACTCATACACAATGCCAGTAAGATTAATCTTGAAGAGTATCGAACCAGGGGTCAAGCGGTTGACAGTGAGAAGTTTGAGGCTGCCGGCGTGCAACTGACACCCTACAACCGAGTTCTGCCTATGGTTGCAAGCACTGTGGGAGAGATTGTTCCTCCCGATTCGGAATGTTTAGTCATTCGAAAAGCTGCAGAACATGAGAATTTATGCGATTGTGATGTACATCCATGGTCGACATCTACCGAAGGATACCAACAACAACACTTAAATTGAAATTATCAATGGGTTAAATACATCGAATACATTCGTCAGCAAGAAGCAAACGAAGTATTGGAACTGATAGGAATAACCATCACATCTTTTGAACAAGGCAAAAGGATGGATGGGCAGAGTGACTAATGCTAAAGTGCTTTCAAAAGCTGGTCTACAGAGCATGTTCACCCTATTGCGACAGCGCCGTCTGCGGTGGCTTGGTCATGTCTACAGAATGGAAAATGGCCGTATTCTGAAGGATCTACTCTATGGTGAGTTGCAATAAGGAAGTCGACAGTTGGTGCAGACCGCACTTGCGGTACAAAGACGTTTGCAAAAGAGATATGAAAGCTCTTGGCATTGACCAGGCGAGTTGGAAAGAACTTGCTCTTGACCGCTCACGTTGGAGGCATTGTTTAAAGCGTCGTCTGCAAGCTGGGTAGGAGCAGATACTGCTCTCAGCTGCTGAACGCAGATTACGCCGCCGGCATGCAACTGACGCCCTACAACTGAGTTCTGACTATCGTTGCAAGCGCTGTGGGAGAGATTGTTCCTCTCGAATCGGACTGTTTAGTCATTCAAAAAGCTGTAGAACATGAAAATTCATGCGATTGTGAAGTGCATCCATGGTCGACATCGACCGAAGGAGTCCAACAACAACGCCAGAAGCGAATTGCATCATGTATTTCAACAAAGCTACTGATGTACGCTATTAGTAATCTTTCCAAACGGGTCGCCACTCGAAACATTCTCATGAATTTTTACGTAAATCGAATTATTGTGGGCTTGCAATGGCTCTCCTCGAACTCTTTGACGCTTTCTACTTTTGCGTTTTGCAATACAGTAGAGTTCAGCATCTCAAACAAGAGATTGTGACTGAGACTTTCCCCGGAGCGTTTCACGCCCCATGCAAAATGACATCTCACATACGATCATGCCACTTAACGGCCTACTACTTCCCTGGACAAGATTCTATTCTCCGAGAACGGCGGTTTTTATCAGTTCTAGAATACTCTGAATGCTATAGAAAATGAGCACTGAATTCAAACAACTGAATCGAAAATAGACCATGTTTGCCTCTATCGGACGATAAAAATCATTGACGTGCACTGCAAGTACAAATGTCAGTACATTTTGCACAAACGTTTGATTCGAGAGTAACATCATCTTCTAAATCATTTAAAGCTATAAACAGTGGTCCATCAACCAGCATCGTGTTCCCAATAGCTGCAAGATTTTAGTTTATTATCCAATGACAACACCCACACTTCCCCAACTTGAAGCGGACGCCTAACAATAGGACTTCAGAGTGAGAGGTCTAGCGGTAGTACTTTGTTCAAACCGTCTACGTCGTTCAAATGTTGGAATGTGAAGCGGTCTCGCCTTCAAACACACACACACAGGCACACAGGATGGCTAATTGTAATCAAACGCACGTAAGGAAAGTAACTATGCAAGCAAAGTACACGATTAAGGCCAGCGTCAAGAGCTCTAATATCTCGTTTATTTAGGTCTTGTTACGGCGGGCGTAGCTAACCTGGAGGCCAAATTTTGGATCCTAACTCAATCAGGAATACGATTTTGGGAACACAACATTTCTCTATTCTGCATAGAGGGTCTCGCGCTGCTATTCACAAAAGAAATATTGAACTGAATTACTTTTCTTTGTTTGCCTTTGGTTCATAATATGGAGCATGAATCAGACAAAAGCAAATGATAGATATTTTCAACATAAGGACATGGCTCAACCCACATATTCTTTAATCGCTGTACACCAACACAAAACAACTCATAGAGTTCGATCACAGCGTGAATAAGACAATTGCAGTTCACAAGGCTTACACTCAAGTTTCAAGTGAGAAATATAAATGATTGACGCATGATCGTGTATCTCGGATGGATTTCCAAAATTATTAATTACTTACCCGTTGGTGAGGGCGGAAGTGGTGAGTCAGTGCAAGGAATTTTCGGCGATTTGGGGACATTCAAAAGCGATTCGGCCGAGCGCTTTTTGTCTGCCGGTTTAGCCTCAGTAGGGTTTGGCTGCTTATGCACTCTCTGGAGACGAAAATCACCAAAATGGAATATATCCAAGATTGATAATTTCATGATTAATAGAAAGAGGATAAATTTACAAGTTATCGCAAATTTGAAATAGCCAAAAGACAAGAGCACTAGTGTATTCAAGATGTTGCGTATCCTATGGGATTGACAGTAGGATGGTTCAAACACACGGGCATACCCTCAAGCAATAAACTGCAAGACGCTCCACAAGCTACCACGTTTGACGGACTTGTCAAGAGTTGTTCATCTGTGGAGTGCGCCTCCGTATGAGATAATCGCAGCAAACTCCGAGGAAAACTCCAAGCAGCTTGTAGACACTATTGTACTCAAACTCATTGAGAATATGTACCACAACGACCAGGCGAACTTTATTCAAAATATATTGCAAAGATGTGAGGACCGCGTGTCGCCTTTAGAAAAAACACTAACTGGGTTCTTGATCGAGTTTCACGTATGCTGGACAGTCGCTGTTCATTACAGTCGCAAATTCAATCAGCACAACGATGCCTATTACCAACCACATATCCGGGATTTAGCTTAAAAATTATGCAGCCGCGAGTTTCCATAAAAGGGCCTTTATTCCAGGAGTTTATGCTGGTGTGAATCCTATCGCAAGAAACCACACTAGCTTCCTTTACACCTCACCTTGTTTCTGCACTATACAATGAAACATATCAATACAGGATTTTCACGGTTAAATGGCTTTCTTTCCACGTAACAAGGATATTATATAGAAATACAAACATCACTTACAGAGGATAGATGGCTCTTCAAAATAGGGCCCGCTTGCTCCTCCGCATGAGGACTGACCCGGTCAGCAGTTTGTTCCGTGTCGTTGGAGAATTGGTTGAGCCAATCGTCCACCGATAACTGCGGCTCGGCCATTTGAGACCACTGTGA
The DNA here is from genome assembly GCA_013407085.1 of Atriophallophorus winterbourni. NCBI lineage: Eukaryota > Metazoa > Platyhelminthes > Trematoda > Plagiorchiida > Microphallidae > Atriophallophorus > Atriophallophorus winterbourni. The sequence goes on from JACCGJ010012415.1 coordinate 4,568, forward strand.
CACGAGACGCTCCATCGTGGTCTCAACCAAGCGACTAACCTCCTCCGTGTTGCCACAGATGTCCCGGAGCGATTGAGCACGGCGATCGACTGAGGCTAACAGTTGCGCCCAGCGAGGCTCATGTGAATTGATGTACGTCTGAAGTGTGAGCGTGGTGGGATTGCGATTAGCCGACATTTCGGAGGAACTGGTATCACGCTTATGGTATTATTTAGAACTCAAAGAATGAACATTGTGGAGGTGTACATTAGGGATGAATGTTAATTACAAGCTTTCAGATGATATGCAGTACACTACTCTTGGGGAAAAAACACAAGGACAATCGTAAAAGCGCAACAATTCAGGTTTAGGAAGAATCGCATCAGAACTGCTTGAGCAAGAACATCCTCGTGAAACAAGCATTAGAGAACATCGACCGCTATAGAATGATATGTCATTCATCAAGGTCAGTCAGAAGAGCTCATCATGCCGAGGGTTTGGGGTGGACCGCTTGCACGAAATTGATTGACTAATCAGATCCAAGTAACAACCGGTAGAGATAGGTCGACGACAATGTTGTGGTAATGAGATTTGCCTATATATTAGATAGGTGTGTTTTGAAAACTTGTAGCTCAGGTACTGGATTGTACGTCACAGTTGTTCTCCGAGCTGGTGGCGAACGTTTCGTCATCAAACTAGATGACATCATCAGCGAAACGTATTTCGCAGCAACTGGGCGTTGGGTATCATTCGAATTTATCTGGTGCGTTGCGACCTGATCTACTGTGATTGGCTAGAATCCTTGCATGTCCTCGTTGTTGGCGTGTTCTCATTGGTCCGTAGACTCCATCCAATTGAATGTGCTCATTGATTGATTGTGGTGTCGAATACCACGCCTTTGGCGATGACTTCTAATCTATCCCAATTGAATTCATGTCCGATATTGTAGTCATGTCATCATGTAGCCAGTCTGCGTTCATGAATCCTTGTTTCCAACCTTCTTCCAGCCTGTCCAGTATGATATTTTTCACAATCGGAATACGGGATTCTGTACGCAAAGTTATTTCATTCCTCTTTAGCAAACATGGCCTTGACCTTGACTAGTTTGTTTCTCAGTGTTGAAGCAGGCTTGTGCTCTACACAAATTGCTAACGGGCGTAGTATTCTTGCGGCATTCTCTGAGATATTTTAACCTGGTTGTGTTTGTGTTGTTCACACGCGATTGAATTGTCGAGTCCATGTTGAGAATGATGAACTCCTTTGGGTATCCGTTCTTCCGGAAGAGGTTGAGTAAATATTTCTCCTCTTTTTTCTTGAGTTCGTCTGTACTGCAGTGTGTTTTCGCGCGGTTGAATAGTGTTCGGACACAGCTTCGATTGTAGGTGACCGAGTTTATAATTTGATCCGTGTGTTATTCTTTATCATATAGGTAATAAGTGCTTCGGCGTACTCCAGGATTTATCATCGTGCTACAAAGTTGGTCCCCCTTACAGAAATTTGCCTTTAACAGAACGAATTTTAAAACTGAACATACACGATTTTACCCAACGACGGATACGTAGTGACTTCCTGTTAGCATTCAAAATCCTGCATGCTGAAAACCATCCCCTTAAACACTTGCTAAATCCCAATGGCCTTACTCGAACACGAACACATTCAAAGGCTTTAAGCATTCCGCATTCTCGATTGGATATTCGTCGTAATTTTTTCTCGGTAAGAATTTGTTTCACTTGGAACTATTTGCCTGAAGAAATCACACGATCAGAATCTGTTGAGGTTTTCGCTTCCAAACTCGATGAGTTTATGACGAACCATGCGGTATGTGACTGTCCCTATTAATTTTTGAGATATTTTATATATATATATATATATATTTATATATTCCATATACCTTGTCATCCTATGGTTATTGTTAACTATCCTGGGGTTGTAATAACCCTCGCGGCAATACGCCGTTCGATCAGTTGGGGCTTAGTTTAGTCCCTTCAGCTACTTATAAAGTAGCGAGTAGACGAGAACTTCGATTCGCAATGTAATGGGTGCTAGTACATGACATGCGGTTTGGCTTCAATTGACCTGGCAGAATACTTCTGTGTCCCCTTACTATATGACCGGAACAAAGACGAGAATATACCGCGGGTTCAGATTTCGGTAGAACTTTCGATACTCAGAGCCCCGATTTGGAGCTATTAACTTCATGGTATCATTTATTCGGTTATTGAAAACCAGTCTTTTGTCACACTTCAACTGTTTTCGCATTAAAGTTGTCTTCTCAGAATGGATTATAAAGCTATTCTGTAGCGGCAGAATGGACTCAGTCTTTTGTTTTTTCATCCGAAAGAGTCTAACATTGTTCAAAGTTTGTTGTAAGTTACAGTTTGAACTAGTTTCTTTACGAGCTTGTCGTATAAGGCATTACAGAACATACGTTGGGCGACAAAACACACCAATGCCAATAAAAATACCGGAATTTAAGAAGTGGTGAATTTACATTAGATGATATGAGATATCATCCTCAACAATCTACTAAGAGAGCTCCGTTTAACTATCAAAACGGAATTATTGCAATTTCATTTATACGTGCAAAAAAGTGGGCAAACAATGTTTTAATTTTTTATAATAAATCCGAGAATTTATCGACAAACCTAGATGCTACTAATCACAAAGAAAGAGTACCAAAGGGATGGTTGAAAAGTTCTCAGATTAGATCGACGACATCTGATTCCGTTATTTGCCTTATTTTCATAGAAACTATAAGTTAAACTCTTGACCGCTTACATTGGAGGCATTGTGTAAAGCGTCGTCTGGGTAGGAGCAGATACAGCTCTTGGCTGCTGAACACCGCTGGCGTGCAACTGACGCCCTACATTTGAGTTCTGACTATCGTTGCCAGCGCTGAGGGAGAGATTGTTCCTCCCGAATCGGACTGTTTAGTCATTCAAAAAGCTGTAAAACATGAAAATTCATGCGATTGTGTTTTACATCTATGGTTGACATCGACCGAAGGAGCGAACAACATAAGGTAAAATTAGATGCAACAGTCTGGTGTTTGATCCACTGAGCATACAAACCAAACAAATGATTATCAACGGCTCAAAACACTTGCATCCATCCGCTGTCCACCTATGTCTCCCACTCATTTTCAAATAAAAGTACGAATATTGATTAAGGTTGAAAACAAAAAAGGGGACAAGTTATAGCGCAGACCATACCTCGATTGCTTGAAGTTCAGCTTCACTGGACTCCTCGGTTCTCGGTACAGGACTCGCTGAAGCGGACCCACCCGGGACTCCCGGTTTGCCAAGGTGGTTTCGATTGCATTTATCCGTAATCTGGCGCATCTCCTCGGCACGATCGGACAACCAATCTGTCAACACACCAACCTCTTCTTCGAAATGCCGCCAATGTAGTAAAGCATTCTGCAACTTGGCGAAACGGGTGTTCACCCAATCAACCAAGCGGCTCCAACGACTAGCCAACTCAGCAATCCCAGTTTCAAGGTTGTTCACTTCGCTCGCATCCTCTTTTCCATCATTTTGAAGTCGTACCAGGATGATAAAGTTATCCAAGCGAACGGCTAATATTTCACCAATTTCAATTCCTTCTTCTAAATTTCGATTCGCTTCCAGTTGAATTTTCAGTTCGCGGATAGACGGGCCGAATTGCATCTCGGCTTGTCTAGATCTTGAATGGAACGTTTTCGTAGTAGTTTAAAATGTAATCATTACATAAATTACGAATGGGAACAAAATAGTTTATAAATCAGATCGATTTTTCTGTCGTCATCATTTTTCAACCATGAATGACGTTCAAGACTCGATGATCCAGTTGCAGTTTATTTTTTATCACGCTACTATATAAAACTAAGTAGTACATCACGAACAAACTTGGTTACGGTGGGGGAAATTAACCTAGGCGACTGAGAAGAAACGATCAAGTTTTACTTGGTAGTTTATGCTACCTGGATACCACATTAATGTGTTTTATTTCATTTCCAAAAAGGTCTCGTTGGCATTTTAATGTCAGATTCGACTGAAAAATTGTCTCACACAGGAAAAGCATCGACATTTTGAACTTGTAGAAAAGCATTCGTTATAACGCAACGTAATGAAAAACATTTAAATCTGGTCTCTAATTAGCCATTGCTTTTCTAACCTTATTCAACCGATCAAGTGTTACATACGATTTTTCTAGATCCCTAATTCTTCATTTGACTAATCGAATCTGGAGGAGTATGTGGACGAAGGATTACGCTAAAGCCATTGAAATGACATTCGCTCTATCGAAGCATGTCGACTTCATATCAATGTCTTCGGGAGAAAAATCAATAAGCACAATCACGTGTCAGTCTATGGAATGATTCAGTCTGGTGACGCTGAATCATTTATCACAGCGGCGCACTATGAACAAAGCCGTGTAGATGAATGCTGACAATTTTGGAGTGCTATCATTTACGACATTTGAACGGTATTGATAAACAATCAAATCATGACAATTCTGAAATATGATAGTTCCAGCATGAGCGACAATAATTGCAGCAGCGTCATTTGAAAGAGTGTACAGATAACAGGCGAATCGTGAGGTAAGTCAGTAGTAACCATCACTATGGGACAGTGCTTGGTGCTTGCCTATACCCATTCGAAGGGCGCGCATGTTGATTACACAAATCTTGTAAATATATAAACTTGATGAGCTGGTTTTCAGCAGTACTCTAGACAGAACCAAATACTCGATGCAGTTTCATTGCTGTTTTTGATTCGCCACTTGTATTCAAATGTCCTGGTGCTATCTTGGCCCAGTTACATACATAAAATTTAACCAACAAGCCGTTGTCTACCAACAAGTTTTGAGCTATATACGGCTGTAATTGAACTTCGATTCTGGTGTACCAACCATCAGGCATTATTCACCATGGATGTACGTCTCACCTACATTGTGACTTCATACCTCACAACACTTTATCTGACGATAAACTTCGATTCTCAAGTAACGAACTATCTCGTAACTTTCGCAGAAATATGCAATACGCGGTCACTGTGCGTAAACTCCGTTCAAAAGCTAACAGCGGAAACCACTTTTCTATATCCTGAAGCGACAGCGTTAAACTATTTCCCCGAAACGAAACATAAAAGATCTCCTTCATGAACTTCCTTGCATCATTGGAATTCAATTTTAGAGAACGGGAAACTGTAGTGGGGCAACGTATATGCACAAACTGAAGTGTCCACCTCTACAGAAATGAGAGTAGTAAAATAACGATAATTAGAGTTCAGCAAAATGCTGATGACTGTTATGTATATGAGTTGAACGTATTGTATGACGTTTGATTATTCGCGGGTGATATAAATTTGTTGTATTGATGAAGATAATCTACAGTGTTACCTATTTCATGTATAAAAATATGGCACCCCCTGTGAATAGAATTACGATGGACTGAAATATACTCGCAGAAAATTATGTCTTCTGTGGCTGTCTAATTTTGGGACACATATTTTCCTTTTAACCTTAAAAAATCACGCTTTCCCAATCCTCGAAAACACATCACCAAGTCAAATCGATCAGCTGATCACACTCACTGCTCTGCCTCGAGTTTTTCCAGTTGCAGTCTAACCGCGATCAGCAACATTCCTTGTCTTCGGAGTAAGCAATTTGTCATCCGGCGACCCATCGTTTGATTGATGTGACACAAATTGTTCCAGCGTGAAGCGAGTAGCGCGTTCTGTCTTTGAATCACACCCGGATCGACGTGCCTCAAACGTTCGACCAAATCACTTGTCGTCTGTTTCTCCGACGAAGTTTGTTCCATTTGCGATTGCATGTTTGCGTCGTTTAACTTGCTCTTGTCCTTGCAAACTTGAATTATACGATTGCCAAGCCGAAGACACTTTCCCACACTCATTTGCCTGCGTGCAAGGTGAGAGGTCAGATCCTACAATGTAGAACAAGAATAAACCAATTTTTCCAAGGAAAATCACACATTACCAAGAGAACGGTTTTAAACTGCAAGCGTACCTCATGTGTCTCAAAATGCACCCTTGCTTCGTCTACTTTGATCAAGATTTTCTGATGAAGTCGCTTCAATTTTTCAGCACTGGAGCCGAGTAGCGCTTGTACCTCATTTCGCTCATCCAGTGTCAGCTGACTGCTCAACAGCTCGGGGGATTGTCGAAGATTCGCGATGCAATAATTGTCCCAATGAAACTGGCTCTCGGAAGCCGCAGCAGCTTCAGGGGCGTTTAAGTTGTTACCTGCAAATCGCTCCTCCATGGCAAGTAGCCATGCAAGGGTGATCTCAATCAGGGAGTCGTACACACTCACATCGGGTAATTCCCCGTCTTCGTCAAGGTCATTATCCAACTCATCTTCAAGCCACGTTGATTCTGAAGTACTAGCAGTCGAGGTTGGTGAAGAACGACTCGTGACGGTGACATTAGGAAGATCTTGTTCATCTCCTTGCTGAAATAAGAACAAAACATGATATAGACCATTTAAACCCTGTTGATTTCGAAGGACCGTATGCACTGTAACTCTCTCACGTTTGTTGATCTCCTTCGAGTGATGTCAACCATGGATGTACATCTCAAGATTACATCACTCTCACATTATCTCATTCAAAGCATGTGAAGAAATCATTTCAATTCTAATACAACCCACGCTCGATATTCTACCTAAATAACTTTCACAGATCGAGGTTTATAAAGGCGCAACAGTCGTTCATTTTGTTGAGTTTTACCACAGCCATGATTGAATACGCACAAAGGAGTAAAAAATTCACCCCAGGTACACTTAGCGATGCCGAATAGCTACTTGTCAGCTTACGTTGTACGCTTCCGTTCATAAAAACTGCAACATTAGGCCTGGACAACCTGACCGTATCTTAGCCCACGTGCAGTCTCTGACTGTGCTTTCATACTATCTATCTCATTTGAGCCTGAAATGATAAAACTCAAGTAGCTGTTGAATAATTTTCAAAGGATTAAGACCGAGTTCACCATCTTTTATGTCGTTAGAAAAGGTTTCATTTTATCGAAGCGGTCGCTTGGTGTGTGGACAAATTAAAATGAATATCTAACACGGAAGATTATTTGGGTCGATTCTAGTACAAGGCACCAAAACATCTTCGACTATCCACCTCCGCCTTTAGAAACGTTTGAATAACTTTCAACGACATACCGGTGATCGAACAACAGCTACCTCGTAAGGAAACCTCAAATGGCATTTGCCACCAACTCATCTTCTCCGGTGGTGCGAAATACATTAACTGTACGACACGGAAACTAGAAAAGAGAATGTGTCGGAACATCACCCTAGTTGGTTGCACAAAAAATGGTTCCAGGAAGGTGAAGAGTTCGATCCTAGCCCATTTGGCCGATATGGGCCACAAAGGGAAACCTGGGGATGCGTTCTCTGTGTTTTCCCCACGAGGTGTCAAGGAGACTTAGCTGGGGTATTTTGAAGACGGCTCAGTCATTAAAATAGTCAAAACCCAATTTATGCGTCGAAAAAATCTGGTTTGTGATTTATGTTGCTCACACCCCCCATAATAACACTTCACTACCGGTTTCTGGCTGTTTGTCGTTATCAGGTGGAGACAGTGAGATTAGGTTCAGTGAGCATTCAAATCGTTGTATAGTGGTAAACAAAGTTATACTTGAATGCCACTGTTGTACGAACCCTATGCAACAGTGGCATTCAAGTATAACCTTGTTTACCATTTATCCAATGTTTAAAGGCTCACTGAATCTGATCTTACTGCCTCCACCTGACGACGGCAATCAGCCAGAAACCGGTAGTGGAGTGTAATTTCGGCGGGATGTGAGCAACACATTACTTTGATCATCCATAAGCGCCTTGAGTGTTCGACCACGAATCACTATGTGATTCTGTGTTTGAACATCGTGGTTCGTTGTACGAACCCTATGCAACAGTGGCATTCAAGTATAACCTGGTTTTTGATCTCTTATTCCCGTGCCCGACCTTGCCCGAACCAGTTTAATCACGTGACATTGGATTTGTGTCATGCTTGATATTGATCGCATTGATTGATCATATTATACTTTTCTTATGCGTGTATTGTAGCGTTATATTCGTTTAATCGTATAGAACAAATAAACACATAGCTTTCAATTGAACGATAGCAAGCAGGAAATATTATAAATATCTGTACAATGAAACAACTCAGAAAGGGTAAATATCTAAGGACTTCAACAACGATCTTGTATTTGGTTGATCACAAGTATACGTGATCGATATTGACCCCTTGTATTGTCCTTGTATACTCTCTGCCTGCCGCGTAAACTAACCAGAAAAAGAGCTCAAACATAGACTCACCATCGCGGGAGTTTGAATTTCCAGAATACCTTTCGATCGGCACTTGCGATCTCGTTCAATTTGTTTTCGGAATTCCAGCAAGAACGTGGCAGTTGCTCTTGCATCCACGTGATCGGGTTGCATATCCGTTGGTTCTAACAAACGCGGAGCCGCGAATTCGCTGTTGGCCCAGTGAAACGCGAGCGACAGGTTTTGATTGGCTGTCTTCTCCAGTCGGGTCTGATAGTCAAACAGGTCTGGTCTGTAGCGTAAGAAACATGTTGTGATTAAAGTGTTATCCGATGACCTTCACATGACCTTGAAATAAAAGACACTCACCGACTTTGATGGATAATGGCCATGAATGCCAAGCCATCACGCCAAGAATGTGTGAAATTTGTGATATGCAATCCGGAATAGCTAGGAAAGCAGGAAAAAGTGTGAGCAACGAATAATCAGGCAGCCTTTTGATTTGGCGGGCACCGACAGCTAAGGTGCTGGAACATCAACTGAATAATTTGAACGGTCAGCTAATCGCATTCTAAGTGCATCAACGGGTGAATACAGTATTATGAACCCCCTGTCTCTTAGAAATTTTTAGATGGCATGATATTATCACAGGCTAAACAGAAGTAATATCAGTGGGTGAGGAAAATGTAGCAGTAATGCTCTTACAAGGGAACCATAGAGAGAGTTTTGATCGTAAAATGGCTATAACGCGATTTTATGCCGTTTTCATCAAGGTGTCTATGCACGTGTGAACATAGTAGACGCGAATTATACCTAAGCAACTAGTCCTCACAAAGTAAAGCTTGTCTGACAGACGGATATACTATCTGAGCCACAAACAGAAATCGATTGTGTCGTTGACGGACTTCTAGCTCCGCTTTATCGATCGATTAACGGAGAGCTCAATTTCAAGAGTACAGCACACATATTCTGTATGATAAATACAGGCATTATAAACATAAGTCTAGTGGACCATAATAGGAAAATTTCCCAATCATATCGCGGAGATACTAATTCGTTAGCATTGAAATCAGTGGATCTTATGCTTCTATTTATTGAGAAAAAATAGCGCTGAAATTAAATGCTTCAGGGGCCTGTTTTTGTTATCAATGCAAGGTCAAGGTGGATTGCGCAATTACGTCTGAAGCATATGCTAAATACATTATTATTACCTCAAACGAGTATACATTCAGTGAAGCCAAATGACGGCATGATAGTTCTGTTCGCCGAGGACATGGAAATATTGAAGAGGATGAGCAGCATCAATGATTGATTTCCGCTGCGTGCGCGGTCTGAATGCACCGCACGACTAGACATCCGAAAGCAAACTGCCGTGTAATCCTCTCGGTTTATCTTACTTGTACATGCTCGGAGTTCAAATCCTAGGTTACACGGTTGAAGAAAAGGGCATATGTCTCTGGATTGGAAAACGGTCCACAATGTGAAGCTGTTTAAAAATGCGCCACGCGTCTAACGGGCGTGTGACGGCGGAACTTTGGAAGTGTTTTCCTGGGTTTGTTTCTGCTAATAATGAACACATATATGGACTCGGTTTTAGACTATGCTGCTCAAGGCCTGGATACCAGTTTAAACTCACATCTCGCAACTTGCGATATTACGATTCAAGGCCGATACTGTAATCCAAATAGTGGCATTACTTCAGTCTTCATTTTTGCATAGCTTGATAACCGCATATTGTTTATAAATTGGAAATTTCAACGTGATCAAGATTGATTGCTTACTTTTCAGTCGTCGCGACACACCACGCCATCAGTCGTTCGTCCTGGCTCGAAAGCCATCGATCGATACATGGAGTACGTGCTGAGGTGATCCCCCCGTCGGGTGTGTTCCCAAGGAGACCAGCGACACCCGACCGTGTGATGGTGGAGGCGGAGGAACTGCGGGAGCCGAAGAGATTGGTGATTGGCCCGGTGCCGGCACATACGGCGACGATCAGTATCCAAAGCGAGTCCAAACCGAGAAGAGTGAGATTTTGTTGAACCGATCGGGTGGGTTCGTTCCAGTTTTGTCTTACCAGAGTTTCTGTTTCCCATGCTTTTCTGCCACTGAGTTCATTGACTGTGGTTTGAATGACGCTTGCGATTTCATTCTGTAAATGAATATCGGATTGATCGTTATCCAGGAAGAAACGCGAATGTTTTCGAGAATCGTGCTACTTAAACTTATTAAGTAGTAATAACTTATTTTTAACCACGTTTTCAATATAGCTGCTATTGCAGATGATTTACAAAGCCCGGCGATTTGTAATTATTTTTGCAACAAAGCATAAAAGTTAGTTACAGAGGATCAGTAATTTAATTCTTTTCGAATCAATGAGCCGATTGATAGGTGATGAAAGCATGCGACATATCTCGGAGTCTGACTCATCGACTACTTACGTATGTAAGCGATTAAACACCGAAGGCGATGAGTTTATGCGCAAAAATACCTTATTCCGAAAAGATTATCTAGCCTCTGTCACTGAGGGATTGTTTTTCGCAAGCATAGAGAATCTACAAGAACCCATGACCAAACTCCTTGGTTAAGGATCTGTACCACCTATCATCATTAGCATTAAAAAGTTAAGACTCGAACTAGTGCAGCATTCCACATATTTCCTTTCCAATAGTATAGATAACCTCTTTTTAGACACAGAGATTGATAAGCGGATTGGTAGAGCAGCTGTTATTTTGTCCCGATTGAACTCTCGTGTCTGGGCAAGCGCCAGCTTAATATGAAGTCGAAAATGATTATGTATATAGCGCATATGTATTAGATGCTTCACTGTAGGACTTTGAACATTTTACCATGAACAAAATGTGCACGGATGCTAAATACTTTTCAGATAAGTAGATAGATAGACAGAATAACTAACGAAAAATGATATCTCAAGCCATTCTGCAAAGCACGTTCCTTCTAATGTCACATTTCGGTATGATCTGGCTCTGATATATCCATGAAACAGAGAATGATATATTCAGAAATGTCTAATCTATGTGCGGCTAACACCGTGCTAAATTGATTGGCCACCGGCGGTAAGCTGCATGCTGAAACAGGCTGGAGTCCCACTACCATTCCTATTTTCTTTCTCGTATCTGTCTAGGACTGGGCAACCTGACAGTATCTTAGCCCACGTGCAGTCTCTGACTGTACGGCACTTTGCCTGAATCGGGCTTGTGCTTTCATAAGTACATACTCTATGTGGAATTGAGATAACGAATTCAACCTACGGATAGACGCACTTGTGGTACAAAGACGTTTTCAAAAGAGATAAGTTAACCATTGACATTGATATTACTCTCAACTACTCACTCATGCGACCTCCATCAATCGACTCATTGGTGAAAACGCTGCGGAAAATCTTGTTACGTACGAATCGCAGTGTAAATTTACGTGAGATGGTTTTGGAGTATGGGGTCATCATGCACTTGCTATCTAACGACCGAAGGAGGCCAAGGTCATATCTCTGGATGACGACAACAACCAGGGTGAACTCAATGAACACAATCTGATCAGCACAACGTTCTAGTTATGTTATTGTTCGTATTCGTACTCAACTACTGCTCAAGGTTTGTTCAGTAGCATCTGATGGAGCTTAAGTTCAAACGGACTACTGCCGTCTAATCTAAAACTTCTGCTTCCCTACGGAATATAGCCAAAAGCGGAACGTTTTAATGTCAAATGGTCGATTACTTATTTATAGGGTGAATGGATTGTTACGAAAAAAGGGACCAATATTAGGCCCGGGAATGAGAATCAATGTTTTCAAAATCCACTCGATTTCGCGTAGCTGTAGACTGTGATTCAAAATTTTCCGCATCGAGATACTTTAAAAAGCTTTCAGACAAGTTGGCGCAAAAAAATCACACCCGAAAGGCTGAAGTATGCAATGAGGTTTGATGAATGCTAGTTTGTGTATTTTGCATCAGGCTCGTCAGAAAATTAAATCTTGGACATTTTTATATGTTACGTTCTCTATTTCACTAGAATCTTTATCGTATTATGTGCGTGAAACATATGCGAAAGAGCCACAAGAGCAGTTCATTCTCTAAGCGACTAGACTCGAAGCAGCCGTTATTCAAGTTAATTGGGGCATTATATTGTGCTGCTCGCATCCCCATCCCATACACACCACTACCGGTTTCTGGCAGTTTGCCGTCAGCACGTGAAGACAGTAAGATTAGGTTCAGTGATCCTAAATTAGGACATGTTGAGTGAGTGAGGGTTTCCAAAGGTTATCATAGCCGGGGATGGCGGTGGGGATAAGCTCCTGCTGTCTATAAAATGCTCCCATGTGGTGCGTGTCTCAAATAGCCTCTGACAACCAAGTCCAGCTTCTGGCCTGCACGAGTGGCTCCCCGAGCCCGGCGGAACTGTTTCTACCAACTGGAGAGGGAGCGAGGGCGAGTGACTGGCACATGAAAACCAGTCTGCTTCGGGCAGATGGAGCTCGTTAGCCTAGGAGGGCAGTTCATCTAGGGGAAGGAAAACCCTGATTTTAAGCCTCCACTGCCTTGCGGGATACATGATCGCAGGAAAGGCTTTGGGAGAAAACTCGAGGAAAACTCTGGAGCAGAGTCTCGTAGACGGTTAGTTGGTATACACCACCTCTTTCTGGCAACTCTCTTCAGCCTCGCAGGTCGCACTTGGTTGTACATGGGCTAGAGAATTTCACTCGAACAAACGCCCAGTGGTGCTGTGGACGCCGCTTTGTATCCAAATTCCTATGACTCTTCATGACTCGTGGATCGCTACAAAATATCGTTAATGCTACGGCGTGCCCGGTAGGCGACACGCCTCATGCACTCACAGCGGCTGGGGTGAAAAATGAGCAAGCTGGGTCCCTTAATACCTGATACCCTCTGTTTATCTTACGCTAGGACGTCAGAAGGCTCTACAATCCCGCATCGCGACGCGCAGTCTTTGCGAACCGAACAAGAAAGTGTAGCGCGCGCTTGAACATTTTAGCATGTTGCTAAATAGGTAGGCGCCACTGACGGCACTACCAACGGCTGTAGCAAGCGAGACATATAATGTTTCCCGCGATCATCCAGCGCGCGAAGAAATCATCGGAGCCATCGGCCGACTAAAAAAACAACAAGTCCCCTGGCGAAGACGGCGTCCCTCCTGAAGTGTACAAGGCCTGTTCTCCCGTTCTGATTGAATCACTGCATGAGTTGTATCGTAAGATCTGGGAACTAGAGGAGCTTCCACGCGACTAGGGTACTTCATTGTTAATTCCCATCTTGAAGAGAGTTAATGCCTCATTGTGTGATAACTACCATGGCATCAGTGTTATCAACATCGCCGCGAAGGTTTTTGCAGTGATTCTCTTATACCGCTTTCCGGAGGAGAGGGATATACGTACAAGAGCCGACCAAGGCGGTTTTCGTCAAGGTAGGGTCTGCGTCGACCAGCTGTTCACATTGCATCGGATTCTGGAACCTCGTTACCGTTATCATCGGGCAATAACAGCTTGTTTAATCGACTTCGAAGCCGCCTTCGATGCCATCTACCAAGATTCGCTGTGGTGTGTGACGCTGGCGGAGGGTATGCCGGACAAACTTGTGCGCACGAAGCAAGCGTACTATTCATTCACGCAGAGCAGCGTACGCGCATATGGAATGGTGTTCTAGACGTTCCCCATTAGGATGGTGTCCGGCAAGGGTGCCCTTTGTCCTCAGTGTTATTCAACTTCGCGATCGATTGGGCAATGAAGCAATCGCTTTCAGACTATACCGGTGTGATGATGAGCTCGAGCGTCTCGATCGCCGATTTGGAGTATGTCGACGACATCTTAATCTTGGGGGATGATCCTGGAACGCTTCAGCCGATCCTCGAACGCTTCAGCTCATTTGCTTCTATGCTGGGGCTACGAATCAACACGCGCAAAACGAAGTATTTTACCACCGCCGCTGGACCTCATCTATCTCTGAAGATTGATGGCGAGAACTTGGAGGTGGTGAACACTTTTCATTACCTTGGTTTGTCCGTGCTACCGTCAGGCCAAGCCAGGAATGAGATACTGAGCCGCGTGCAAGCTGTGCGCACGGCGTTTTCGCGACTGCGTTGGGTTCTATTTAGCCGTAGAGAAATCATCCGACGTACAAAGCTGCGCGTTTACAGAGCGGCGATTCCCCGAGTTCTAACTAATGGATGCGAGACGTGGCCTGTACGGGTGGAGGATATGCTGAAACTAGAGGTTTTCAATCACTGGTGTCTCCGACGCACGCTCAATGTTCGATGAAATGAGCGAGTAACGAATGACGAGGTTCGCCACCGTTGTTTTGATATCACTCGCCTGAGTTCGATATTACGACAACACCGACTGAGATGGTTTGGCCACATCCTGAGACGCTCGGACGCTGAACTAATCAGGGTGAGACTATCGCCGATACCATGCGAAGAATTGCGTTGTCGTCGTGGAGGATAATTGAAGACTTGGCTCGCCACCGCGAGATCGGATGTGCAGCTGCTTAGTCTACGATCGGTATACGGATGGCGCACGTGGGACCGGAACTGGTTAGATTCTGCGTGGATCTCGCTTCTGACCGCCGAGCGTGGGTGGTTGCAATCCGTGACATTAACGAAGCCGACTCATATTCCAGGAGGAGAAAGTCACACAAAAGTAAGTCATGTGTACCTCGGCAGCAACCCTCCATTTTCTTTGGTAAATTCAAATCGTATGACTCAGTGATTACAACGAACTTCCATCGGACTTGCTATGCACTCACCTACTAGTCAGTTGTCCTTTTCTTTGCCTCATCTGCCTCAGCAACCCACTTTCCCAGGGACTGATCTGTACCTTCACACGTTCACTTTGTTCTTGCATTATAAATACAAACCATGTCCACGACCAAATGCACTCACTGGGCACTTGGACCTTGGACTTCCGCTCAACGTTCCACTCCGGCCTTGTTCTATTTTCCCGATTGTTGGGTTAAGAACAACGCATCGTTTGACAGAACGCAACGACTGTCTCTGCAACAACATCCGCTTACACCATAACAGGACAATCTCCCTGATTAGGTAGATTACAAAAATGCGGATAATCACAAATCCATTGTTCTTCCGAATCGAACTGTCCAGTCAACTAACACGTCGTGGAACATGTGATATACAGCCAAGGTCGACATCTACCGTACGCGGCCAACGATCACATCCATTGTCCATCGTGCAGCCATCCTAGAAAACCCGACAGCGATGCAAGTAATCGATAGACGCATCAAATTCGTGAAAATGGAATTCCATTAAACTCTCCCACATTAGGTCATCTGTCACCGCGAATGTTGTCCAATAACCACTGTCAGATCAGCTTAAAAGTGCAAATCCAGGGGTTGATTATTTGGGATCAGCTGTTGATGCCAGACAGCCTATCCGTTTGATACCACGTCATATTTTTGCATGGCGGATAGATAATAAACACGGAATAATCTCTCTAATACACAACAACCTCTGATGGTGGTTTGAAACGCTTTCTGTCAACAGTTGAAGATTAACCGTGTTAAAAGAGAACCGACGGTAGTTCCGGTGGGAATGTGGAATATCACATGCCAGTGGGTGAGTACGTGTGGTATGGCTTGCCCTTTGGAGAAATAGATGCCTCAGAGGATGCATCGTTGATTTTATTATTTTATAAGTTAGCATTAGATCCAATCAAACCCGTCTGCGAAGCAGTGTATCCAAATTAAGATGAACCAGTCGATCCTTATATAGTAGGTTGCGGAGACAGCCAACCATTTTAGTTGCTCTGTGATAAATCCTCTCGAGCAGCTTGATGTTCTTTTGTAGCCATGGTGCTCAAGCTTGCATCGAGTAATCCATCGCCGGGTTAATATATGTATTTATGAGCATGGGGAATGTTTCACGGGAAAAATGTCCGAAAATACGCCGAAGCATACCTAGCATGCGTGTTAAGAATCTGCTGAGAAGAGCTTCAATCGAATCTGGGTCGAGGTTTGTACGCGGCTTACACAGTCAATCAAGTAATGCAAATGAGCAGAGCGACTGCCGTCACACAGATTCCTTGTGGCGCTCTCAGCAAGTAGAACGCCTCAAGCTTAGTCATTCACCATGGAGTATAGATGAGAAATATATTTGAACCTTATCACACTGCTAGAGCCCTTGAGGTAGGTGCTTATCTCTGGTTTACTTAAAATGAAAGTGCACAAACGATAAGGCTTCACTGTTGGACAGGGTGCAAGTCGGTCGTACCGTTTTTAAACCTAGAACTGGGGGAGCGAGGTTCATCATCATCATAGACAGCATTACACCACCAGCACGTACCAAATACTTAACTGCCATACAACCACGAAAAAGTAAAATCCTAAAAGATGGGGAAGGGTGGAACCTAAATTGCTACGGATTCTATAGAAGAGTAAGCACAAACAAACGGGGAAGAGGTGCCTACACCTCGAATGGAACATGGATTCAAACAAGTTTCGTGAACGAGTAGAGCGACATCAGCATGGCAGCTTCCTTGCGGCTTTCACTGTCATGCATCATAACAAGATTTCCTTGTCATTCCGCTTGACAGCATACAAGGTTAAGCAAACACTCTAAGAAGATGCTTAGCGCAAGACCGCCATTGAACACGGTTTCGGGACATATCCTGAAGCGTAACTAGCCATTGTGATATCTGATTGCGGGGGCTCCAGCCTGGAAGACGCGCTGCGCCGAGGTTTGCCTATATAGGATAGGCGTGACTGTTTTATTCTTTGTTATGTGAGTATAAACGTGTTAGACAAATTTGCGCTCACTTGTGTTGTGAAATTCGTTGGTGAACGTTGAAAAAATGGACCTTAGTTATAAATTTGGATGCAATCTATAAGTGGCTATTAAGCGTAAAGTTTTACGTGGGTAATCTTGCAGGGAGTGTCCTCGAAGCCAGTGCAAACAGCGCAATAGGCGTTAGGAAACACAATTGGAACTCGATTTACCTGACTCAACTATTACATCCCCCACATTGTCTCGGGTATTAACTCCGGTTTTCTCAACAGGAACTTCCGCAGGTTGTATGCTAGGTTTTCACTGAATTTTTCCGAACATTGTGTATACCAAAGTAATGTGTTGCTCACATCCCCATCCCTTACACACCACTACCGGTTTCTGGCTGTTTGCCGTCGTCAGGTGGAGACAGTAATATCAGATTCAGTGAGCCTTGTTTAGACCAATTTTATGCCTTTTAACGGTGGGAAATTAGGGTAAGCCTTTTCCCAAATTGTGTAACTATCGAGTAAAAAAACGCGTTTCAACGACCGTGTCATATGTTTCATTTACCTCCACGGTAAAGATAACGTATTATCATGTTCGTTAATCGGTGCTGAATTCCAACGGCTACCAATTTTAACGCTCTTTACACCCACCGCACTGCCACATCGGAAAATTTCGCCTACAATAAGAGCGCAACCACCAGATTCACACGAGATACCTTTGATTCTGAACGAGAGTCACAACCGATCGATAATGAGTGTCGTGATCACATAACACTTCGCGCCAGAATTGTGAGAATTCTCGTCACGTGGAACGTTGGCTTGCATCAACCCGTACGCACATGCGCGCACACACACACAGACGCACGGTCAGGTGCACTCAAGACAGCGCTGGCCATCACACTTGCAACGACACAGTGAGCACACTAGATAACATAAGTGATGTGTGTGTGTGCTTGCGGGTGCGGTGTCGTCCTACCCAGGTAATACATACATGGACGGACCAACAATGTTCGTGATCAAACTGTTAGACTTGACCTGGAGGCCGCATTGCCAACTTCGCTCATGGCATTCCAAACATCTGGTCGACGTTAGGTGCACTGTACACTTAGAATTGTCGGATAAGCCACCAGAGCCTAATCGGTGATGTAATCATTTCAGAGATTACCGTGGTGAAAACCAACAGCTAATTCGAATAAACGACATCATTATACTAAAATGCCATCACCCGTTTCTGGCTGTATGCCGTCCTCAGGTGGACAAAGTACGTTTCGCTTAAGTGATTCTAGAAACAGTAGAGCAGTTGCAAACAAAGTTTTACTCGAAAGACGTTGTTAATCTAGTTGTGGCAGAGCCAAGTGATGGATTTATTCAGTGAATGTAAGTCAACCAATCAAATCAATGGAAATGACGAGTTTCAGTTATATAGGGTTGGTACAACGAACCCCGATGTTCAGACACAGAATCACAAAGTGATTCTTGGTCAAAGCACTCAAGGCGCTTATGGATGACAAAGTAATGTATTGCTCACATCCCCATCCCTTACACACCACTACCTGACGATTGCAAACAGCCAGAAACCGGTAGTGGTGTGTAAGGGATGGGGATGTGAGCAACACTTTGACGAGTTTCAGAACTGATCACCCCCTGTAGAGGCAATAGATGTGAGCAGTCCCAAAAACGGGAGAATTTAATAATCTTAGAAGAGGACGGCAGTGGCGATGGGGTTAAGAGATTCTGGATAGAATCTTAAACTGGTTTCACTTTCCAGGAAATGTATTTATCCCCCTAAGTGTAAAATAATTACCGACAACAGTGAGAACAATATCTGTGCTTGCCTAGAATCCTATTTAATGGGTGAATCTAGTTCATCCATAAATTGTAGCTTATAAAGGTAGATCTTGGAAAAGGCTTTCGTTGGAAGCCAATAATTTGCAAGTCCTTTACTCTCAATATCAAATTGCAAATGGAAAAAAGCGTCAATTATGACATTATTCGTTTGGAAAACGTAATTGCATCTCTTAAGAGAGTCAATAACAGAAAATAGGCCAATTTTACACAATGGCGGATAACATATCCTACTTAAAGGCTATGAACACGTGTGAGACTATGATTTGCACATAAAAATTGATTCTCGCCGCTGTGATGTCAATCAGTACCAAGATGACTTAGTTTAATAACTTCAACAATGCAGGAATCATGATGTGGGGAATCGGTAATTCAACATATCACATAGGTTTCGCATGTCCGTGAAAATTGCATAATAAAAAGATTTGGTGTTTGAATGATGCTCCAGTTTAAAACACACTTCAACTAACACTGCCTCTAAACACAGCAACACGTGTTCTAAATCTACTCAAACGGGTATTTGGGAAATTTTCGCCCAAGATATTCCCAAGGATCATGAATACATACTTGAGACCAGTCATGGAATACGGTGTGCAGTCATCGTCTTCGTGGCTCAAGAGGGATGTTGAACTTATGCAGCGAATCTATCATCGCTCAACGAAACTAGTTCTGAGCATCCGAAACAAACTATATAAAGAAAGGATAGCTCAACTGAATCTGTTCGACTTTCTCTATCGACGAATCAAAGGAGACCTTATCTTACTTTACAAAACATTCCATACCCCGAACCATCCCTTACAGGATTTATTCACGCGAAGGGATACGAGGAATTATCGGACCCATGAATATGTGCTGGTCGTACCCCATTCCCGCCTGAACTGTAGAAGGTATTTTTACTCTGTCCCTGTCTGTTTTACTTGGAACAGTTTACCTTCAACCGTTGCTCACGCCACTAACTTGCATGACTTTAAAACGAAATTAGACGAATTTTCTATAGCATTATTCGTTTCTCCAGAACACTTTATATATCAGTTTAATCTACTTCCTTATCTTGGCTGTACACGTAAATTTCAACATTTTTTACCATCCTATGGTGGTTGTTAAAGCTTGATCTTTAGACCATTTAAAAACCTTGAATTACCTTGAGTTGGGTCAACTCACGAAACCACGTGACTAATATTGGTTGCTAGCTCAATGTTCAAACTAAGCGAATAAATGACGTAACCTACGCTAAACTTTCGTTTTAAAAAGCTGTGCCTGGCTCTGCTTTCCCCTTTTGCTGACAAAGTGGAACACTCCTTGTTGCTTCATTGGAGACAGGATAGTGTTATGTGGAAAACATTTTTCATACATCTTTTTCCGCAGAGTTTTCATCCCGGAAATGCAGCATTGCCAATGTATAACTCTGGGAGGAACCGACCACCGCTCAGGCATGCGTCCGTTTCACCATGGACCTACACACATGGCACGATACTAGCAAAACAAGTTCATTTTGGTTAACCGCACCTTTTCGGCATCTCGTCTACCGAAAACTCGGGTGAAAAACGTTTAACACGGTGATGTGTCATTTAAGCAAACGAAATGATTGGTCTTTATCACTTTTCGACGCATGAAAATATCTTAAAGACGGATATGACATCTCACGTACCCCGTAGAGTTTCTCCAGCATTGCAATCGCTCGATCGAGATAGGACGCGTCTTCTGCGAGTGGCTCTCTCAGCTGAAAGGTATATCACGAGAAATAAATGGCTTATCGCCAAAACAATTGATTCTAATATTTGGAAAACACGCAAAGGCAAGGCACCAATCAATTTTTAGACGATATAATGGACTTTTGCCAATGGGTTTTGAGAACATAAGCAGCGCTTAACGTTTGCGTTTTACGTTACAGGTCTCTTTCTATCGCAATTGATGTTCGATTCAAACAAGAACGCGATAGAAAATCTACTTCAATATGATATAGGTCTTGTTGGTCTCCTTCGTCAATGACTACCATGGATGTACATCATGAACGCATGATGGTTTCACGCGCCACATCTTTTCAAAAGACTAAACAGTCCGATTCAAGTGGAACGATATCTACCTCAGAGTTCACTGAGATAGACAGTACTCGGTCGATCGGAGTCAGGTGCAACCCGGCGGCGTGATCTGCGTTCAGCAGCCATGAGCTGTATCTGCTACTACCCAGCTTACAGACGCTTCACACAATACCTTCAAAGTAAGCGGTCAAGAGCAAGTTCTTCCCCACTCGTGGGGTCAATGACAAGAGCTTTCATATCTCTTTTGATTACGTCTTTGTATCTGAAGTGAAGTCTGCCCAATGGTCGACTTCCTAATTTCAACTCACCATAGAGTAGATATTTCGAAATACGACCACTTTCCATTCTGTGGACGTGACCAAGCAACCGTAGGCGGCGCGGTCGTAGTGGGATGAACATGCTATGTAGACCAGCTTTTGAATGCACTACGACATTAGTCATTCTGTCCATCCACGATATGTTCAGGATACGACGGATGCTTCGTAGATGAAAAGCATTCTGTTTATGTCTTGCGTGGATGGTCCTGGTTTCACTAACGTACAGTAAAGCATTTAGTACACACACGCTGTATACCATCATCTTTGTCTTTACAGTAAACTTGTGGTTGCCCCAGGGACGAGAGTTCAAACGGGACAAGATGCAGCTGTTTTGCCCTTTCTGCTGTCAGTAGAAGCAGTTTAACCGGATCACACATGACCACGCGTGCAGACCAGGAGCTGTACTTGATTTCCAGAGGTTATATGAGACACGTGCCATTAGAGCATTTTTGGAATTGGGAGCTTATTCCCAAAACCGTTCTGGTCACGACAACTTTGGAACCACTTAAAGATATACAACACATCAAAATGGTAACATTTTATTGATCGACTTCCCAAACGCTTTGGTATGTGTCAATCGTGCCAAACTCTTTGGCCTTTCTAAAACAAGGGCATACTTAAGAAAATAATAAAATGCTATGTTGACGATAAACAGACATCTCAATTTATTGAGGTTGATGGACGACATTCCTTTCCGATCTTTACTACGCAGACGTTTCTGCAATGTACATAACTCATTCTTTTCTTTTCTTCCCTTACCTACTCTTGATTCATATTCTTAAACCCACGCATGAATAAACCATCGATATATGTCATGCCTACAAATTATGCTTTTATTTTACTCGCTTTATGAACTGAAATACTCGTCTTCCTATTGCGAAAAATGAAACGATTTCTCAGCAAATGACGTTATGGTTTGTCAAAATATTCGGTGAACGGAAGTCGCAACGTGTGCCTAGGTGAAAGCCGACAAGTATGTGTGTGTGTGTTAACATTTCCAACATTCCAACATTTCCCTGCCTGATGAGTGCAAACATCACGAAACCGGTCGTGGAGTGTGTGATGCAAATGCATTCAATTACGGAGTTTCACAATTAAAAAAAACTAATATTTGCATGGGTTTGGGGTAACACTAGCATCAAGTCATTGGTACGAGAGTTATCCGTGGCTCCTGTAATTGATCGTTTTTTTTGCGAATGAAATATTTGATTAAAATGGACGAGGCCTCATCTGATTCGTCAACGAGAATGTCGAACAAATTCATGTTAACAATCTTTACTCCGTAAAGCTTGTTTTGTATACTTTTATTTTGGAGTTATTTTTCAATCGAATTCTCACTAAACCATCGAAGGTATTTTACTCATCTTGAGTAGTGCAGTTTCACCGGCACAGATGTTAAAATTCTCACTATCAGTAAACATGTCATCCAAGTCATAACACGCGCTAGTTCTAGATCTCACTGATTTAGCTTTAAAATCGGTGTGGAATTGTTCACATCGCTCAAATAAACGGTTTACTGACAATTAATCGTCAGACACTTAATCCTCAATCACCTAATCCCCAGTTCGCTAAATTCTGAAGAATGCAGAATACGTTCAAATGAATTTATTTAGCAGGAGAGATATGCAATTGATTTTAAGAACGTCAATCTTTTCGTAGTTGAGTAACGCTGAATTGCTCTAGATGTCCTGGCGCATATCTCAGCATACTTCTTTTTCTGTTTGATATGAACCCCAGCACTTGCTTGAAAAACTGAGGCCATATGCTGTCGGCAATCCTTTCGCAAACCGTTAAGAAATGTCCACATGGTGGGATGTTGGACCATCAAACATGGCGTTACTTGGGAGGGACGGGAGAGTGCATGTTGCGTCCTTGCTTCTTATACTGTGTTGATACCTGTTGAGTGTTTGTGAGATAGCACTTTTTTGAGATAATGCCATTAGAGTGCCTAATGACGGACCGAATGTGACCGAAATCCATGAGACAGAAGGGGTTGCATTAATGTCTATCATTTTTTCCTTCATTTTAGCCACCGCATTCTTCGCCAAAACCTTTTCTTCGTTGCACTCTTGATTGTGAAGTGCGAAATTACGTACGAAATCATCGTTAGATGTAACTAATCTCGCTCTACACCTGTGTGTGACAAACTTACTACACCTCCTATTAATATTGCCATTATTTGATTTTTTCTCGAACGAAAACTCGTTTCCCATGTAAATTAATGTCCTTTGCTACTTGTACCATATTCAAGAGTCATTGCACACATTTAAATATCTTATTATCTTAAATACTTTCCCTGGGGATTAAGTGTCCGGGCACCGAATAAACACATCCCTATCGATGGCGGAAATCCAAATGAAATAGTTATCCACAAAAGATCGTCCTCTAGAACTTCTCTTTCTTAGCGTTTAACCGGTAAACTAAAACGGATATTTCGAAGATTTTTGAATGAACGACGCTGGGATATATTTGAGATTGATCGGGAACCCACAGTCATGAAATGTTTCATTTATATTCTTCTCAAAATTCTAAAACACATTGGACCAGATGTTTGCATAGTGATCGTTCATTCACGCATCACAAAACATCTAACCGATTATTACATAGTCAGGAATTTTGTTGCACTTTGAAAGCCGCGCGAAGCAAGCCTAGCTCAACAGTAAACTATTTCAGCGAATTTGTTTAAAACAAAAAAAGCTTTAAACGTATCACACAAATAACAAATTCAAACTGCATTGTAACGGGAGTGTAGCAAATCTTAATCTTGAGTTCGGCAAAACACAATGGTAAAAGAATGGTTACACGAGCCAAACAAGTTCATAGTATAACTCACATTTGCCGCCTTTTGTGTTAGTAAATGTTTGCACAAATAATACAAATTTCTGGTGTCGCGGAATATGTCCAGCACATCTTTTACATCTCGCGCGTTGGCCTGGAATGGAAACAAAAGTGAATAGGTTTTGTGACATAATGGAGACAAAACGGTGAATTGAGGACGCGTTTTGATGACGCATCGATTAGGTAAACTTTGTGGTTAGGTTTAAAGGGTCTAAAAGGTATACAATATGATTGAGAGATATTCATAATCCTCACGAGATGAATCTCTGATGAGATGATGTGAATTCAAAACAGATGCTTTGTAATTAAATTCTAAAATAAATGCTTGAACATTGTGTTCAGCAATTTGTGTGTTGACTGACGCGGTACAGTCTGCGGTAGTCTTTCGCTACGTATATCTAAGTGTATGGATTTTGAGAAGGAGGAGGAGCAGATACAGCTCTTGGCTGCTGAACACAGATCACGCTGCCGGCGTGCAACTGATGCAATACAACAGAGTTCTGACTATCGTTGCCAGCGCCGTGGGAGAGATTGTTCCTCCCGAATCGGACTGTTTAGTCATTCCAAAAGCTGTAGAACATGAAATTCATGCGATTGTGATGTACATCCATGGTCGACATCGACCGACGGAGGCCAACAGACATGGATTTTGATCGCACAGTTACTACCTGATACGTGCAGATAACACGTAACTGGTTACGCGGTGTGTGTGCGGTTACGCGGAAGAGCAAATATGGATACTATGTACGTTTCTGTTTTTAGAAATAATTCCAAGTCCATTTTCCCACTGTTTTTGAGTAAAGTCTTCTCCTTCTTCTTCTTCTTCTTCAACAGGACGAAAAGAAGGGTTACGGCTGGGTAGCAGGTCAGTGTCAAATCACAGCATAAAGATGCTAAAATCCGCTTTCATTAATTATGCATTTAAGAACTGTCATCATTATCTTAGTTATCATTAGGGTCAGGATGTATCGAATGTATAATTTCCATAGGACCATTAAAAAACGGAAGCATAAAAGATGGGGAAGAGCGGAACTTAAACAGTTGCGTATTCTATTTTATGAGTAAGCAAACAAACAAGGATTGGAAGGCTACACTTCCAGTGGGAGATCATCATCTTCACCATGAGCGACAGCATTACACCGGTAGCATGTACCGATTGCTCAGCTGGCATACAACCATGATAGAAGCAAAATCCTAAAAGATGGGGAAGGGTGGGTCATAAATAGCTACAGATTCTATAGAAGGGTTAGCGCAAACAAACTGGGATGAGGTGCCTGCACCTCAAACGGAACAGACATTCAATCAAGTTTCGTGAACGAGTAGAGCGACATCGACACGACAGCTTCATTGCGGCTTTCGCTGCCATGCATCATAACATGCATTGATTTACAGACTGTAACCTGACAACGGCAAACATATCATTGCTTTTCCATATATCATCGATTCATGAGTATGGTGTAACATGATCAAAACCGCGGAGAAACTTAATTTAGCAAACACAGCCAAGCTAAATCGATATCCATCCAAATGTTCACTTGGATCAGACAACGTTGCTGTATAGTTCAAATAGAAAGGTCGTGGTTCAAAGTTCACAGCTATGACATAATCAATAAAATGTGCTAAACGAAGAGTTGCATCATATCCAGGCATAAAATTAAAACTAACGATAGTCGTATCAAACGTTCTTCCGCAGAGGGTGATCTTGTATCTCAGCCTGGTAAAGGCTGTACAAAATGCTTACAACTGTAACGACGCGGAAATCATTGATAGAATCCCATGGATCGCTTTGATTTATAGTATGCCCTCACACACACATAGACTATATGTTATTGTATGATTATGCAGCCGCACTAATCTTCCTTCACACATGTTCACCTAAGAATAGAATCACGATGATCAATGGGGTAAGCCTGTTGTAAAATTCGAAGCGATTTACCATGCCCCTTGCCAATCAACGAGTATGTCTGGTAGCTACATAATCTCTTTATCTCGAACGCTAAACAGTGGCAGTTGCAGTTGCAGATGGTCGGTCGATCTCAACCACGAATTGACATTGCACGTGGATACTTATCAAATCTCCACATCGTATCAAACCTACTGAGGGTAACAAGCTCTCCACAATGGTAGAGTCATTATCGTCTCGGCAGTGATATTCGTTCTGTAGCCGTTAAGCGCTTAACATTAGATCATGGATATTCACCACAATGGCAGTTTTCTAGAAGACTTTAGGTTATCGTGGGTCAACGTCCTTCATGAAAACCCATTCAAAAGACTTTGTTGCGGGAACCCATCCTTTCTTCGCCTTTGAATGCATCGTGGGTCTTTGTCAAAATTTTTGGTTTCCGGTAATTTCATTTATAAGCACTTGACCACGAACGTTTCTTGATATTATACTTTAGAAACTATCAACTGCAAAGCTTTATCTTTGTTGACGAATGTAATCTCCTTCTAATCGAATTGGTATTCATCCGATTGTGGATGTCGTTTTCTGTCACTGCCACCGTATAGTTATACCGTTTACAGTAGTTTTGGTCTACAGATTTCGTTCAATAATCATTTCGTTCATCAACTACATTAACTTTCATTTCCAAAGTGATATATAGAAAGTCAGAACTGAGTGGTAGCATGCATCTAGCGAATTTGACCTTCTAATTCACGTATCATGTAATTTGATTCTTGATGAACACAGCCAATTGTTCGAAGAAGCTCATTTGCATTCATTTTCATCACACACACACGCACACCACGACCGGTTTCGTACTGTTTGCACTCATCGGGTAGGGACAGTAGGATCAGGATCCGCATGCGCTTGAAACATTGGAACACAGCCATTCTTCCACTGTTTCAAGCGCATGCGGATCCTGATCCTACTGTCCCTACCTGATGAGTGCAAACAGCACGGAACCGGTCGTGGGGTGTGTGATGGAAATGCATGCAAATGTGATTTTACAGCCTAATGTTCTTATTAGGATTTGCTTCATTTCCAAAGAGTAGCTAATAAGAGAGTCCAATGTACCACAACTTGAACATGGCACTTTAAACAAGGTTTTCAGAACTTATACCAAGAGCTCTCTAACTATCACAAACGTTTTGATGCGGCAGGGGTGATCAGCTAGCATAGCTAATCTCCGATTCAAAATTCGCGTGAAGTATATCTTTTCGAAACATTAGATCGATTTCCGTTTGGTGGAAGACACGGATAATTCAGAGTAGCGTAAACATGTTACGGAGAGAAATTATAAATTCACCGCATTTTTCCATTTGCGATAAGTTCAAGATTCGACAGATACTCCGTGAATAAAATGCGTTCAGCTTTAGTTTATGCTCCGCGCTGGAGACGCTATATTCGCTACCATACAGCAACTCACTAGTATATACGTGTTGTACCTTCATGCTCAGATTTCAGTATTTTCGGAATTTTAAACTCAACTGAAATACGGATCCTCTCAGTGTTTGGCGAGCAAATGTCAGTAATATTTTTACCAGGAGTTCGAGATGTCTCACCATATGATACTACCGTCACGGGGTACCCTAATTAGCAACCTTTTCAAAGTCGGCGCAGCGCGTCTTTCAGGCCGGTGTCCCTGCGATCAGATATTGCAATGTTTAGTTAGGCTTCAGGATATGTCCCGAAACCGTGTTCAATGGCGGTCTTGTACTAAGCATCTTCTTGGAGTGTTTGCTTAACCTTGAATGTTGTCAAGTGGAGTGATGCGGAAAGCTTGGTATGATGCATGACAGTGAAAGCCGCAAGTAAGCTGCTATGCTTATGTCGTTCTACTCGTTCACGAAACTGTTGAATTGCATGTTCTATTCGAAGAGTAGTCACCTCATCCAGGTGTCTGTGGCTTACTCTTCTATAGCATCCCTAGCTATTTAAATTCCACATTCCCCAACATTTACGAGTTAATTTTAGTTGTATGGCGGTCAAGCATTCAGTACATGCTAACGGTGTGTTGCTGTCTTTGATGATGATAGGATATTCAAATTTGCGAATTAAGTGTCAACTTATTAATCACCAAGCAAGCCTAAACCTAATGCAGAATAAATCGAGAACACGTGAGCAATAGCAACCTTT
>JACCGJ010012417.1:0-23025 GCA_013407085.1 Atriophallophorus winterbourni
ACCTCAAGTCATATATTGGGCGTTCAAAGAATCTTGGGATGCATCACCGAATCAGTTGTGCACTTAAATGAAATCGGTTTTTTCATATTTGCTCGATGTCGACAATGGATGAGCATAGTAAGCGCACGATGGTCTAAAAATCCACATGACGATACAGTCAAATTGGGGAGTAAAGGTAATTATCAAAAGGTTCACAGCAATAAGCAGTACTCTTTCGATCACACGCTGTCGGCGTGTTCCACATTTAGCGGCACTCGAACGGAGGAATCTTCAAGATCTAACTCAAAAGTGACCAGTCAACAGCAAGCTCATCAATGACCAGTTTTCCTGTTTTCAACAAGCGCAGCCAACCCAATGGTCGAAACCTGATTTAAACTCATTTTGAAACACCAGAAAGTTAGAGAACAAAGACAGCCAATACAACGAATTATGGGGTTCAAACACAGCTGCGAGATTAAGATGCCTAAAAATGACCAATGTATTGTGTTGCTCAAACCGCCCGCACTTACACGCTGTCTCGGTGATTGCCATCATCAGGTGTAAGATTAGGTTTAGTGAAACACTTTTCCCTCAGTTTTATGTGAAAGTGGGACCAGTTAAATAGGCTGATCATCACGAGCTGTTGACCGGTCTGTGATTCCTTATTTGAAAATCGTTGTTCGTTGTACGAAATCAACAGTGGCTCCAAAGTGAAACTACTCTTGAAGGTTTACTGAACCTAATCATGGTCTCCATTTGATGACGATCAGCCAGAAACCAGCTGTAGTGCAGAGGACGTGAGCAACTCGATACACTGTTTTCATTTTACAGTTAGCCAAGCTAGCGCAAGTAACGAATGAAATGTGTCAGCTTTCTAGCTCACAACCCGACTGAAAAACGTGAAATCAACTTGACTGGAATAACATTTAGGAGCAATCTTAGACAACAAAGACAATGCTTAACTGATACCTCCCCAAAATTTGGGTTTCATGCAATTGTAAAGCAAATATTGTGAGGTGCGTACATCTCGATTGAGAAAGTACAAAAACTCTTCAGTGCACAAAACTCCATCGGCCAGAGACCTCCCCAGCAGATTTTAATGTCATGAATAGTATATTTATTCAGGTCACTCCAACCGACGACATACAAAAATGTCCACAAAACACGAGTTCAAGTTATATATCACAGATTAGGAAACCATTTTGTCGTATCGTACGCATCTCACCTGAGGAGTCGGACTATCCCAACTACAGCTGCCAAGGACTGCATCACAGGACATGATCCAAACAACAGTTCGTTTCTTGTGCGTTATCTACTACTCAGACTGTCTTTTGCGTTGATGACGTCACTCTACGATCCCCTGGGTAATTGTCAAACCAATTACCACCATTCTATTAAAATTTCTGTGAGTATCGCGACAAATCATGTATACAGCATGCAAACTGAACTCCGACATAATGATGAATGCTTAATTCCAGAGAACACAGAAAATTAGCAACGTGGATTGCATTGTAGAGCTCGCCTCAAGTACCCATGTTTAAGATAACAGAAAACCCTCACATTAACTGTGTAACCAATACCCAATTGAAATTTTGAGCAGGCCGGCTAGCATTCGTTAATTAGAATAAGATGGATCGGAGTGTTAACTTGGCCTCCGTGCAGACACGGCTATGCAATTGTGCAACACTTCAGTGTAGTACAGCCACAGGCAGTGAGCAGCATGCGGAAACAGGTTGGGGTCTTACTGCCATTGCTATTCCCCGCATAATTGTCTAGAAATGGGCAACCTGTTTATGGCACTTTACCTGGATCAAGCTTGTGATTTCATGCATACACATAGAACAGTTGGAACTCGACTGCGTCTGCTGTCTGTGCTTAGCACTAACTTCACAAAAGCTAAACGATGACATACAAATACAGAATTCTCGAATGTAAGTAAAGCATCCAAGCCATTACTGCGAGTATTCAGTCGGTAGAAAATCCCAGAATTGCATTTCCTAAGCCATTGCCCTGAATAAATTATTCCTTAGTAATATTCCTTATAGTAACATTAGAAAAAAAGGAATGGGAGTGATAGAGATTGATCTTTATAATCATAGGTTAAATACATACGGAAACAGGGAAACACCTATACACATCGATTCTTGACAAGAGTTAGGATAAAATAGGGTTACAAAGACAGCAAAGCATTTGGGAATAGTCAACAAAAATCGTCTGACGAAAAATAACACGCAAACACGCTGTAGTATTAAATGACAAGAGTACATCAAGTTTATCGAATGTCCAATCAAGAACGTTTATTCCGCAAACCACTGCGAGTTTGGCGGGGCTGGATCGGACTCAGAGATGGTCTTTTCACCTTCGCAGCGGGAGCTGATGACGCAGTATCCTCAGTGGGAACGGTCTTTCGTTTTGAAGCTCGTTTCGCCAACGGACTTGCCGCGGTGGGATGATCAGAACGTGGCGCGGCACCAGCTCTTGTACGAGTTTTCACGACAGTCGGCTCAGTAGCTGTTTCGAGTGGCGGGACACTGCGGGGAACAGATCGGGTCGCGCGTTTCGATGTGACACGTGCCTCAGATACCGATACTTGACTCGTAACTGGTTGGCTAGGACCCGTTGCTGAAGCTTCAACACTCGGTTTATTCGCTCGTCGAGTTTTCCTCGGAGAAACAACAGGCTTTGTTGGAGTTTTGAAGTTAACCTTCTTTGAACGGGTAACACGGGGTTTGTTTTCAGTAACTTCGGAAGACTCCGTTAACTTCAATGGAGATTTTGAGACATCCTTTTTCGAACGAGCAATTCGGGATTTGTTGCGAGAAACCGGGGGAGATAATTTAACACTAGTCATTTCATGGGTTGAGGAATTCAGAGAAACAGATGACTTTTCAGTACGCGCCGAGCGAGTTTTCGCAGGTTTATGGGATGCAATCACTTCAGGGGACATGGCTTTATGCGAAACCGATGGTTTTGTACGAGAAACCGTCTTCTTCTTACTGACCACCGACGTGGATTTCGGCAAAACTGGGGATACAGCGGACGGTGAGGAAACAACCTTCTTGGTCACGCTACGGGCAGTTTTTAATCGAGAGTCAACTGGCTTATTAGAATCACCAGTGTCTAGATCTACGGGTGACTTAGAGCGAATAGAAGTATGGGTAGGACGTTTGTTTCGAAGAGTACGACCGGCAACAACAGTTTCAGCGGCATTGACAAACTTGTCAACAAGGTCTGCATTCGAGGACGCAATGGGTTTACGAGTGACTTTACGTGCACTGCGAGAAGACGAACCATCTACAAAGGCAGTACGATAACCGATACCACGTCGAACAGCGTGCTCATCGGAAGACTCAACGAACAAATCCGACAAACCAGAAAGACGAGGCGTCGCAACAGCTTTCGGAGTTTTCAGCAAACGACGAACGCCAGCAAACCGTGGGGTTGCTGCACCTAGACGACGTGCACTGCGAGGCGTCTTTCGTACACTCCGTGGAGAAATGGCATCCTTCACTCCACTTGATGGTTCCTCAAACATATCTGTCACACCAGAAAGACGTGGAGACGCAACAGCTTTCGGAGTTTTCAGCAAACGACGAACGCCAGCAAATCGTGGGGTTGCTGCACCTAGACGACGTGCACTGCGAGGCGTCTTTCGTACACTCCGTGGAGAAACGGCACCCTTCACTTCAATTGATGGTTCCTCAAACATTCCTGCCGCACCAGAAAAACGCGGAGTCGCAACAGCTTTCGGAGTTTTCAGCAAACGACGAACACCAACAAATCGTGGGGTTGCTGCACCCAGACGACGTGCACTGCGAGGCGTCTTTCGTACACTCCGTGGAGAAACGGCACCCTTCACTTCAATTGATGGTTCCTCAAACATATCTGTCACACCAGAAAGACGTGGAGTCGCAACAGCTTTCGGAGTTTTCAGCAAACGACGGACACCAACAGATCGCGGAGTTACTGCAACCAAACGATGTGCACTGCGAGGCGTCTTTCGTACACTCCGTGGAGAAATGGCATCCTTCACTACACTTGATGGTTCCTCAAACATACCTGCCACGCCAGAAAGACGAGGAGTCGCAACAGCTTTGGGAGTTTTCAGCAAACGACGGACACCAACAGATCGCGGAGTTGCTGCACCCTGACGACGTGCACTGCGAGGCGTTTTTCGTACACTCCGTGGAGAAATGGCTTCCTTCACTCCACTTGATGGTTCCTCAAACAAATCTGTCACACCAGAAAGACGTGGAGACGCAACAGCTTTCGGAGTTTTCAGCAAACGACGAACGCCAGCAAATCGTGGGGTTACTGCACCTAGACGACGTGCACTGCGAGGCGTCTTTCGTACACTCCGTGGAGAAACGGCACCCTTCACTTCAATTGATGGTTCCTCAAACATACCTGCCACAACAGAAAAACGTGGAGTCGCAACAGATTTCGGAGTTTTCAGCAAACGACGAACACCAACAGACCGTGGGGTAGCTGCACTCAAACGACGTGCACTGCGAGGCGTCTTTCGTACACTCCGTGGAGAAATGGCATCCTTCACTCCACTTGATGGTTCCTCAAACATACCTGTCACACCAGAAAGACGTGGAGTTGCAACAGCTTTCGGAGTTTTCAGCAAACGACGAACACCAACAGATCGTGGAGTTGCTGCACTACGAGGCGTATTTCGTACACTCGGTGGAGAAATGGCATCCTTCACTCCACTTGATGGTTCCTCAAACATATCTGTCACACCAGAAAGACGTTGAGTCGCAACAGTTTTCGGAGTTTTCAGCAAACGACGAACACCAACAGACCGTGGGGTTGCTGCACTCAAACGACGTGCACTGGGAGGCGTCTTTCGTACACTTCGTGGAGAAATGGCATCCTTCACTCCACTTGATGGTTCCTCAAACATACCTGTCACACCAGAAAGACGTGGAGTCGCAACAGTTTTCGGAGTTTTCAGCAAACGACGAACACCAACAGACCGTGGGGTTGCTGCACTCAAACGACGTGCACTGCGAGGCGTTTTTCGTACACTCCGTGGAGAAATGGCATCCTTTACTCCACTTGATGGTTCCTCAAACATATCTGTCGCACCAGAAAGACGTGGAGTCGCAACAGCTTTCGGAGTTTTCAGCAAACGACGTGCACTGCGAGGCGTTTTATGTACACTCGGTGGAGAAACGGTACCCTCCACTTCAATTGATGGTTCCTCAAACATTCCTGCCACACCAGAAAAACGCGGAGTCGCAAGAGCTTTCGGAGTTTTCAGCAAACGACGAACACCAACAGATCGTGGGATTGCGGCACCCAGACGACGTGCACTGCGAGGCGTCTTTCGTACACTCCGTGGAGAAACGTCACCCTTCATTCCACTTGATGATTCGCTAAACATACCTGTCACACCAGAAAGACGTGGAGTTGCAACAGCTTTCGGAGTTTTCAGCAAACGACGAACACCAACAGATCGTGGAGTTGCTGCACTACGAGGCGTATTTCGTACACTCGGTGGAGAAATGGCATCCTTCACTCCAGTTAATGGTTCCTCAAACATACCTGCCACACCAGAAAAACGCGGAGTCGCAACAGCTTTCGGAGTTTTCAGCAAACGACGAACACCAACAAATCGTGGGGTTGCGGCACCCAAACGGCGTGCACTGCGAGGCGTCTTTAGAGACAAAGGTTCTTTCCTCACACTCTCTCTAGTACTTTCTAGGAAGATATCTTCTGAATCAGACTGATTCGGTGTGCCAACAAATCTTTGTGTTTGCATTAAATACTTATCGGCTTTTGATGGTCTACCAGGTGATCTCCGAACAGTTGACAGTGAGATACTTTTCTTGATTTCACTGGATTGCTCCAATAGGACATTTTCAGTGGATGGGGTCTGCGGCTCTATAGTAGACTTCAGAAGCCTCGGTGATTCACTTTTGGAAATAGAATGTGCGCTTCCCCTTCGTATACTGGCAGACTGTGGTGTTTTATTCCCAGATGATGGACCGATATGATGCTTTTCCTCTATTCTCGCTTTTGATACACCCCGAGATCCCACGGTATGCGGTATATTCATATCAATTCGATGATTGTTCACTGGAGTGTTGTAGCCAACTGAAGAGGCAATTGTTTTTCTGCGTCCGAGTAAACGCTGTACCGATTTGCTACGACCACCAGAACTGGCGGGCACACGAAGGAAGGCCGCATCGTGCGGTGTTTGCGCTTGGGATTTTCGTGGTCGTCCAACTCTTGTAACTGAACCCGCATTCGTGAGCTCGGAGCCCTGGGAAGTCGATCGACGTGATGGCGTCCGTCGAGACGAATTGAGCAAAGTTGAATTTCCTTTTAGGCTTGAATCTTCGATTCTGAAACTACCTGGAGTCGATGCATTGTGAACAAACGAGATAGGTGACCCATCCCTGGAAACGACCGCTAAAACATCATCGGAAGCAGACTCAAACAAATCAAACGTATTAGGTGAACGAATCATGCTATTAGCTTTCCTACCACGACGAGTGCTACTTGACCGACCAGAAATGGTTGTTCTGGAGTTAACCGATAACGACCGTTGGGTGCTTGAGGTAAACTCATCCGCAGAAACAAACGTGCTTTCATTTCGTACCGTGACTTCCGAACGCAATGATTTACGGCTTGAAGCTGAGATACTCGAACGCCGTCCGCGTTCCTTTCGTTTAGAGCTCGGAGTGACCAAATTATCGGCGATCTTTGAGGCGACATCCGAATTGTCAAAACTTTCTTTACCAGAAATCTTATTGTGTGATACAACGGTTGATTGATTTGACGTAACTGGAGTGCACGGCGGGGCGGTGATGACATCAGACCTAAGTGATTTCATGGACCCAGGACCAAATGAATGTCGATCAAGTGACTTGTATTTTCGTCTTCTCGTGTTGCTCTGGGAAGCCTTTGCAGGAACAGAATAAGCAGCGTTCGAAAGCGGCATAAACATAGTCTTTAAGCTATCTGACTCATTTCTGGAATCCAACAAATTAGAATCTGGAGTGGGTGGGATTGAAATCACGGAAACACGCCCTGTCTTTAAACCACTAGCTGGAGTTACAATTTTCGAACTGAGTTTTGGGGTCGTTCTCGGAGTTGCACTTCGGGATCGGGGCGATCTCCCAGTCGCGGTGGAGGTTACAGAAGCCGGAGAAGCGAATTCATGTGGAAGTGCACCCTTTTTAACCGGCGTGGATGGTGGCAATGATTCATCAAATTGTTCAGGGCTTAATGACGGACCAAACGATACACCCCTGTTGAGACGAGTTTCGGCAGCCGATTGAGTCGACGATGCAAGCTTAGGTGATTTTTTTGCAGACACGAATGGCGTGGACATTTGTAACTGGCGTTTCATGACTTGTCGCATCAGACTCGTGGGGTGTTGTGGAGTACGATGCAATGATTTCATTGAGTTTGCGGAAAACGTTTCCTTAACAGCCGCCGATGTTTTGGGAGTCAAATTGTTCACATTGCTGGACGGTTGCGGAGACAAAGCTTCAGTTACGATAGCAGAACGAACAAGCGGACTTTTTGCAGTCGGCGTCAAACCTCGTGAAGGCGAGCGCGAGACGGAGCGACGAGCGATTTGCTTCGGTGAATTGGACGGTTCGATCAGCGAATGACTGCTTTTAGGAGAATGTTTAAGCACTTTGATCAAAGGAGGTGTGGCTACTGGCCGTTGAGGAACCGGGCCATATCGTTCACGTGTACCAAGAGTTGATTTCGGTGTGACTGAACGTGTTCGCGAAGTAGAACTTGCAGGAGTGACTGGTAAACGTTTTGGCGTGTCACGATGAGACGGGCGAACCTTTGGCATTGAATCCGGGGTAAGAAGTTTTGCTGATCTCGGCGTGTTTGTTTGACTGAGTTGCTCATCTCCAGCTGGCGTCACGGTTTTGGCCTGTCGATTCAAAAGGAAAAGAATAGTATAAGTCGTATTTAAATTATAAACATTTACAAAACATAATGCGGTGGTAAGTGAATTCAAGCTTGCAACAAAGTTACTTGTTCAGATGATTTCAAATAAGTTAAAGCGAGTTACACTCCAAGCATTCAAAACGAGATCCTTGAATAATGTCCTTAGATAACTCGATCAAAACCTTCAAATTTTCTCAAATCACAATACCGAAACACTTTAATAAGTTGCACAATATCTTTTAAAGTAACTTGGTTCGTACAAGTTCCTTGCATGTGATTACAGAATTAAGTGCAGACAGTTATGAAGTAAGATAGCTGGATTTTGCTAGTTCCGAAAGGGTGTTCATTTGCATTTTAAAAAAGGCAACACGAAAACAGATGGCAAACAGCACACGAACTGACTCGAATATGTATTGCACACTATTTCGAGCATAATCGACTATAGTACGAATAACAACTTCCAGATGTGTTTTTACATTATAGTTTATGACCGATCAAAAAATAATGTCGGTTTATTGCCATCGTTGCCAATGTGTCGAGCCAAACGCTTTCTCCTTCTCTTGCACTCCATCCAGGCAAGCGCGACCGTCCAACAATGGCTAAACCAGAATTGAGCCTTTTCAAACCACTCTTCCAAATTAGCGGCTGACCATCAGCACTTTTTTCCAGTCTTTACCAGCTGACGCATGTATGTATGAAAGCACAAGCCTGATCCAGGCAAAGTGCCGTACAATCAGAGACTGCACATGGGCTAAGATACTGTCAGGTTGTCCAGGCTGACGCATAGAGCGCTCGGAGTGGTAACGTCGGTTAATGGCTGTCTGAAGGCTAGTGCCGTTGCTTCCTTAGACGCGGCGCCTGACCTCAGAGTTGCAAACGTGGTGTTGCCACCCAACGTGAGCAATCCTACTCAAACAACGTTGGTCGAAGACCTTCAGCCTCCTAACATCTGCTCGAAATGTCCAACATTCACTCCCGTAAAGCAATACTGCACCTACCGAGGTGGAATATATCCTTTCTTTCAAACCCAAGCTCAAATCACGTCTCTACCAGAGGCACTTAAGTTTAGTCAATGCGAGTCTGGCCTTAGCAATTCTGGACGTAATTTCCGTCTCTGTCCGAGCCCCAGCAACCACCAGACTTCCTAGGTATTTGAACTGCTCAACATGATCGATAATCATATCATTTATTGCAAAATATGACAGTTCACCTAACCAGTCCTGAATGAGCACTTTACACTTACTTTACCCACACTCAGATGCCTCCATTTCCATCACATCCAATGCCTGTTGGATAAATGTTGGGTCTTCGGCCAGTAAGGCAATATGATCAGCATAATCCAAGTCCATGACATGCCCACCGGGAAGGAGCTCAACGCCACCAGTGGAGAAACCACTAAAAGCACTCTGGAGGACGTTCCTCTATTTATTTTCTAGGCGTGGGCAACCTGACAGTATTCCAGCCCACATGCAGTCTCTGAAAGTGCGGCACTTTGCCTGAATCAGGCTTGTGCTTCCATACCATACCTCGATGGTAAAGCTGAATATGAACGGGGAGATTGGAGAGCCTTGTCTTACACAGGTAATAGTGTTAAATGACATTAAAAGGCTATCGTACGCCCTTACACTCCATATCGAATAGGCGTATAAGTCCTTTAGGATAGCGATATAATTCGCTGTGATTCCATTGCGAAGGAAGCAGTTCCATAGGGCGGATCGATGTTGGTTTCACCCATGCCCTGCGGATTAGGGCCACAGACACCAATCAATTGGTAAAGTCTTCGCATGTTGCCCATAGCTGACGCTCTTTCCATCTACGAGGCGCGTTCTTTTCACTTAATCTCACCGTCGCGCAAAAGACTTTCTTGGATTAGGAGTCAAAGACACTTCCGATCGTCTTCATACTCTAAACCGCTCAGTAAGGCACGGTGCTGTTCGAGTAGCATGAGGGACTCAGCAGAGATCCATCGGTATGATGGTTGAGGAGCGACTTTGCAGCATCCTGAATCAATCGTAGAATGCTTGCTTAAAGTAGTGTCAATGACGATTCAGCTCGACCTGCGATTTTTTGAAAGCGAAACCGATGGAGTATTCCAAAATCTGGCTTTTACTTCAGGCAGCGATAAAGCGTTCGTGCCTAGTTTAGGACGCTTTAGTTTGGGTTTACCTCCGAATTGAAGGTTAATGGTTGCGCACACTGAAGCGTGATAACCCGTTGTTTGGTTGTTCTTAGGTAGGACAAGCGGCAGTGACTTTTGATGCAGCGAGTCACATACGCTGTGCCATGATGTCATCATTGGATATTCTGTAGATCCTGATAGACTATTGTAAATATCGTAGATACTGTTCAGACGACCGAACGTTATGAGACTCAAACTTTGGGCAATTGGGCGCTCGGAAATAGTTTTATGCACACCATTTCCCTGTGGTTAATGAAATTCGCCAAGGAAAACGTTTTTTCACTCCATAGTTTTGAAACACGAATCACACAACTTCGAATATCTGAGAAAGTTCATGATGTATAAACTTTGTAGTTGGTCAGAGATTTAAGCAATGTAAAATTCATGTGTCTAGTAATGGGTGAATGATACGCCAAGTAACCAATTAATGATTGTATTAACAAAATAAAAACTGGACGTTCTACCAAACTTTCACAAGCGGGACGACAAACGAAGAGAAGCCAATCAGGTTGCAAGAAGAGCCTTAGCACTGACAAAGTAAGCAGGACCGCAGAACATGTAATAAACGCGAACTCGGTAGAGAACGTTCATTCGTGAAATAAACAAAAAAACCAGAGCAGACAACTAAGAATTCTATTATTGCATGAAGGGCAAAGGAAAAAATAATTTGTTTCGAAAGCCGATGGTCCAGCATCCGTAAAACAACCCAACCGGCGTAGTTTATGCAAGTTGATCCACTTTTTATATGAACATTGCTACCGAGGAGCTTATTACGGAACATAGTTGCGTATGTGATGGTAACACTTAACGCCGCAGATACGGCAGTTCTCGAATACATGGAGACGCCGAAAGTGCTCTTTACTTGAGCTTAATGCTTAGCATTCGTACAGTAATACATCATCATCACCATGAAGCACAAGTCTGGAGCCAGACAAAGTGCCAAGCAATATGAAGCAGGAAAAGCAAATAAGCAAGCGCGTGGAAAAGGGAAAGCAGGCAAGCGGAATACGCAAAAGCAAATGCAAAAAAGCAGCTTGTTTTTGTAGTTTCACTGCATGCGATTTTTTGGGTTTTTTTGTTTTGTTTTTGTTTTTTTTATGTAAAATAATACCGAATAAAAAATTATGACACACATAATAAAATACACTGGCGCCACTGACTTCGGTTTGTAGCCATATCACGTAAGGTTTCCAGCCAACTATTAGGTGGAGCTTTTGGACCCTACCCAGGCAAACGAATACGCCCAACTGAGCCGAGCGCTACGGTGAGTTTCTTCATCCCAACGCGCCACGTCATGGACTGGCAACCTGATCTTTTCTCCCAGCTTCTGTCAGGCTCTGCGAATAAGGCGCGGTACGGTAAACGGTGAGTAGGCATTCTTACAACATGTCCCAACCACCGCAAGCGAGCAAGCATCAGCATTTGTCTCAGTCCGTGGCCACCTGGTCCTAACACCCGTTTGCAGATATCTATATTTGTAGCACGATGCTGCCACCGAATGCGAGCAATTCTACGCAGACAACGGGTATCAAAAACAGTAATACAGCCCGAAATGTCTCTTTTATAGACTCAGACTGAGTAATACAGTTCATTTTGACATCAGAAGTGACCGAGGTTGCGGAATGCTAGTCACATTAGAAATGCGTGTCAAGAACTCGTCATCTAACGATGGAACAAACGAGATACGTTAAACAATCTACAATTTTAAGCGACTGATTTTATTATCTCGTTATCCCCAGCTGGGATTTGTAATCGCAGTGCGCAGTTAACGCCGGAGGAAATCGATTCAGCATCGACATTCGGTGGGAACACACTAGAATTTAAAGAACCACAATGTTCAAATACAGAATCACGCGACCCTTTGTCGTGTTTTGCGAACGTGCGGTCAGATTTCGCACTGGCCGACTATTGGCTCACAGTCTTGATAAGTTGTGAACGGATTTTTAAGAACCATTTCAGTGTGTTTAATTATTCTTGAATGCTGTCCAATGGAGTGGTGAATGAAGCTTGTTATGATGCACGGCGGGGGAGGCAGAAAGGAAGCTGTCGTGCTCATGTCACTGAACTCGCTCACGAAACTAGATTGAGTTGATTCCATATGTAGGCAGATCATCCCAACATGTCTGTTGTCATTCTTTTACCGAATAATCAGCTTTTTCAGCCCAGGCATAACCATCCAGTTCGAGATTTATAGTGTCATGGCTGCACAACATTTAGGCACTCAGTACTTATTACCGGCACACTGCTGTCCGTGATGACGACTATCGCCATTTTTATAGGCCATAATTCCTTCTAGACTGCATGGCAGTATGAAAGCCCAAGAATGATCCAGGCAGTGACGCATATGGGCTAAAATACTGTCATGTAGACTAGGCCAGGAAAGACGAGGAACGAAAATAGAATACAACGTAACTACAGCACATCATTATAGAACTTCAAGGATACGGCCAAGAGATTATTGGACCAACACTCACAAAACGAAACTGATATTTAGTGTACCACGGAAAATTCAAAATATTAGTCTACTGATTTGCGAAGAGTAACAAATAAAATAACGATGAACAACCTTGACGAAATTGTCGTTTGATATCATAAAATCAATTATTTATCATCTCAACAAATAATGTCTCATGTATAAAATTCAGAGGTATGGCGCTAGAACAAAATGAATTGCTTTTCACTTTCGATAAATTCAGTGACCGAAATAATTTCATTATTATTAGTTGATTCTATGTAATTACAGGACCCCCGGGTGGTTTAACGCAGTAATTAGAATATGAAGCCTTGTCGCAAAGAAGGTTAAATGCTCAAGCTTCATAAGAACACAATATAACACCACTTGGAAAACATCTTTACAAAAGCGGTTTAAAATAACTATTTTAGACGATAAAGTAAAACTATCTTTTGTTATCAATAATGTCAACATATGGAAACGCCTAAATTCAAAGTTACGAGTGTCATGTTACCGATGTTGAATTCAATGTAGTCGCGTCTATATGCGAATTCACAAAAGACAATAAAGCAAGATACGTTTGGTAGTGGGGAATTTATGAAATGAAAGCTATAGTGTTTTCCATTTGCATAACTTTTACTGCTTATGCCGAGTAGCGGTTTATGTACCTATTAAGCGCGCGGTTTTTGGATTACACGTGGCGTGACGCATCTCTTGTTCTGTTTTGAGACTAGCTCCATCCACTGTCGTGATTGTGCTGGAGTTCATGTGTTCTGTGGTTTCGTGATCTAAACTACATCGGAATGGCATTGTGTTTCGACTATAAACTGCTAGTGGTAACACTTCTAGTTACCCAGTCTTATTTATTACTTTATCTCGACTAGGTTTACCACTACAAAGCTAAGATTTTCGAAAACATATATACTGATACAGAATAGAATATAGATTGATTTGCCACGATACAGCCATGCCGGTACATATGTGCTGTCTTCGGCGCTAATGTGCAACAAATACTTTAGCAAATGAACGAGCAACATAACACGAAGAACAAGAGTTGTGACTTAATCAATATCAAGTAAGGTTGTTGAAAATTTTGAACAGATAATTATTTCATTCATTTCGCGAAGGTATGAAAAACAGGAAAAGTAATAAAAGATACAACATACAGGTATTATCTAAAAAAAACATGTAAAAGTAGAAATACACGAAAAGAGTTATATAACATAAATCCATATTTACATGTTTTGTTGTCAAATCCAGTATTCATTGTTTTGTGCATTTTGAACAAGATATTGCGTAAAAAATG
Source organism: Atriophallophorus winterbourni (assembly GCA_013407085.1). Lineage (NCBI taxonomy): Eukaryota > Metazoa > Platyhelminthes > Trematoda > Plagiorchiida > Microphallidae > Atriophallophorus > Atriophallophorus winterbourni. Next base: position 13,849 of record JACCGJ010012417.1, read on the forward strand.
ACTGTGCTTCGCTTACATTAGGTTGAATCAAGGAATCAAATAATGTTATGGAAACGGAGTTACTTATAAAATAATACACTGTATAACGAAAAAAGCAAAAATGAATTCTCACCATAGGATAAAAGAAACGAAATTTTCTTTCCCCCGTGGTGAAGATGCAACCATCTGGAAGTATGCACGAGTCGTTTAGTGCAACACCATTGACCAAAACGGGATTATCCTTTACTGCACTGATTGCTTCTACCGTCCCATCCTCTAATAATTTAAGGGTGCAATGAATCGGCGCCACCGTTCGCACATTGATGCTGATGTCACACGACGGATCACTAGGAGCAATATTAAACGGAAAGATTGATACCTTCCAATATGACAAACGGCAGACGACCATTTGCACGTAGTTCCGTCTGTGCCATCATTTTTAAGGACGACGATATATCCACTAACAGACATCCCTATGAGCCTAAGGAATTCCTAATTTAAAAATTAAATTCAAAAGTTTGTACTTAACACCTTTCACCTTCAAATTTGACAAAACAAAAAACTAAAACAAAAAAGAATTCAAAATATATTTCGAGTTATAATGAAACAAAACAACAATTATAATATGAAATGACAATAGTGTAAATCAAAATTGATTTATCAAAGCTATCAATTAAGTTTTGAACATTCCGTACGTGAGTCTATTATCTTGTATTTTATAATATAGCTAACAATTATCCGATTATTCCAAAAAAATTTGTTGCATTCTAAAACGTTCTGGTCAAAGTATGTCATTTTTATTTGAACAATATTATAATTCTTTTTTTTATAAGCGATCAAGCTTGTTTTTATTAGGCGGTATTGACCAGGTAATGAGCCAATTTGCGTCCGGAAATCTATATCTAGGTGAATTTTCACGTATATTGTTATAATAATAAGCTTTCATCTAGATGTGTGATGAATTGGGGTATGTAAAATTTGCACTTGTTAAGTGTGATTGTAAAAGGCTATTCTAAAGATATTTTGCAACCGTTTGCATTTCTGTTTAGAGTTCAGAACACCCGAAAACAACGCGATAAAATTTTGAAATGCCTTCATTTACTTTCACGTTGAGATGACCCACTTTCTAAGTAATTTCTTCAAGGAAACCATAATGTCTGCGATCAATAGGCACCAAAATTTTCCATTAATAGGGATAAGCGTTACCTGAATGAAAATCAAATGATTTGTGACGATATTTTCATTATATCTGTTACGAACAATTATGTCTGTCGGGCACGTGATAAGTTCAGTAAGATTTTTAGCGTTTGAATAACACAGGTAATGGTCTGTAAATGTTGCATCTGCTTCGTATTTGCTGTTAATCATCGCTTTCAACCACTTAATATTTACTTTGTTTAGGGTTATAGCTCCGACGAAGCTGCATATTTAGCTATGCAATCGATGGAAAAAAGAGGAAGATCGTGGGGGTTGACAGGTTACCATTCAGCAAATCTGGATATTACTGGAATGAAACTTCCTGGTATATTATCCTCTTATATTCGGTACGTCTGGTTTAAGTCCTTTATTTTATAATCCATATGTATCTGCAATTATGAATCATACTTTAACACTAAAACCACTTTTTTCAAAAACACATGAATTAAATTTTAAGCTTAGAAAACTCCCTTATGCACCCACCCCAAATCCTTTGATTTTCGACCATTGTGTTGTTCGTTCTCTGGTCATAAATGCTAGATCAATTATACCTAAAATCCATATACTAAAATCTTACCTTTTTTTAAACATGTAGACATTACTCTTGTAACTGAATCCTAGACTCGTGATGATCATTCTGACTCTAAACTCATTATACCTAACTAACAGATATTTAGAAGAAACCGCACCCTAAAACGAGAAGGCGGTTGCCCTATTTATGTGCATTCAAGACTTAAAGATAATAGCATAACATCTTTGAATTTAACAGAACTTGAAGATTCATTATGGAATGAACTAGCTATGCTAGATCTTTTAGTAGGTCGCATCTACTACCCACCAGGCTTAACTTCATCTGATTTAGATACGCTAACTGAAGCTTTCATCGAAGCGTCTTTAGATCATACACGCCATAAACTTATAGCCGGTGATTTCAACATGCCTCATATAAACTGGCACGAATGAAGTGAAGTTAGCTCTAATGCAAATTTCATGAAAATGCTTGACTTACTAGGTTACAAACAATTTATTGATAGACCGACTAGAGAGAACAACATTCGTGACTTAGTCTTTACTTCAAATATTGATCCAACCAACTTCCCCATTTAATGATGATGATAAAATATTATTCTTCCATCTACCATGCACTTGCATACCTACGAATAAGGTCAAAACTGTTTACCGATACATCGATCGGAACCTATTTTCAACACTTACTAGGATTGAAAATTGGTCTCAATTTTTCCTTTCAAATAAATTTCTAACGATATCTTCTACATTCCATTCGAAAATTATAGGTTTTATCGACAGAGCTAGCAGTCCATAAAAGCGCATAAAACAAACTAGACTCGATTAAATGGAAAATAAAATGAAAGATTGGTCTACAGTTGCAATAAACAATAATGATACCTTTGCTCGTTTACGTTCCTATGAACTATTAAGTGACCACAAAATTATTCTAGACCACGCATTGAAAGCATCAGAAAATAGAGCACTGAACAGTTGTGATACGCTAAAATCACTTAGCAGACTATTTAAATCGCGATCCGTAAACTCAACCACCAACGTAGATTTTATAAATCGAATAAATGTTCAGTCGTACTAGACTCTAATATGTCGACTCTACTCTCTAAATTACACAATTTGGAGACTAATTTTGAAACCATGGTTGATAAAGTGAACAGTATATCGCGCCTTTTCAAGGTACTAGAACCATTGGCAATTCTTCTTGACCCCAACTATAATCTTGACTATGATCTGCTTCAGCGCACGGGACGCTTCGTTGAATCTCTAACCTCGGAAATAGAGCAACGGAGAATCAGAGCTAAGAACATAATCCTTTTGAATATAGCCGATAAATACCCGTTGGATGAACTCAAACGGTCAATTCTCTCTCATTATGGCCTTCCGGCTGACTCAGCGACACTCATTAGGCTTCGTAAATCGTCAATTGCTAGACGCACCCCAATCCTTATCAAATTTATTAACGAAGATTATGCTTCTCACATCCTAAAAAACAAGCATGTTCTAGCTTCACTTCCTCGATTCTCGAATGTGTTGCTTAAACGTGACAACACACCCCTACAACGTAAGTTCACCCGCAAAATTCCCAAGCCCGCGACGGAAAGCACCCAATCCCCATCTTGTAGCAACAAGACTTCTAACCTCGCTGACATAAGTGTCCTGACTGAAAATGTATCTATCAGCTTAGACGTCGGATCACCTGCTACACCCCAGGTAATCGTTGATCCACAAACTGTCCCTCGCCCAATTATTAAGGATAACAAAAAAGCTAAGCTTCCAACATTTAGAGCAATAGCTCCTCTCCTCAACCAAGCGCCAATTATTAGGCCTTATACGAATGGCTCTTTTAAAAAGAGTAATTCTAGTTATTCAAGAAAAAATTTTCACCAATTACCTATACACGCTCCCACCTTTAATTATTATGGTCCTTCACCTTACGGTCGTCTTAATTCTGCATCGTGGTCCTACCCTCACTCTACGCAGCATGGTGAAAATCCACAAAACCTTAGACTAAATAGGAACTTTAACTTTCCTTATATTTATCCCAACCCTCAAACTTTTAAGCCACCACAAACAAACGCCCATAGAATTTCCACTTGGCCACACCCTGCTCCACAAATATATCCATCATACGCCCCCACCCAGTTTTACCCAGACCATTTCCAACCTTCAAATTTTCCCCTTGTGTTTCCACCCATCTACACGATGTAGCGCAATCTAGTTTCAAATCTCCGGCCCCTATCATTAATACCCCTCTTTCTACTTCCCCTATCCGCATCCTTCTATTTAACGCGAGATCCATTACTTCTAAAATGTCCGATCTTCAATTTTTCCTATCTACTAACCCGACTGATGTAGTCTTAATCACTGAAACTTGGACGACTGATGAAGATGCAGACGCACTCCTTTTCCTCCCAAATTATAATATTTTTCGTAAAAATCGGTGCTCCACTCGTGGTGGTGGTTGCATCATATATATTACTAAGGATATCCCGGCCAAACTTTATTCTTCTTCTACACTGGATGATATTGGTGATTCGGTATGGATCGATATACCTTCACTGGACGCCCTTTTCGGTTGTATTTACAACCCACCTCCTCCATCTTCACATAATCTTGATAAGATAAAAAATGCTTTTATTGAAGTTTCTCTGACCCCTCATAAAAATAAACTTATAGCTGGTGATTTTAACATGCCTTATACATGCTGGAATTCCCCCCATCTATCTAGAAAATTTTCCTCTTTTTCCGAAGCAATCAGCTTACTAGGTTACACTCAAGCAGTAGATAAACCTACAAGGCAATCAAGCCTTCTAGACCTTATTTTCACATTGGGTCCTAATCCTAGTAATGTGCAAGTCATACCGCCCCTTCTTGGTTGTGATCATAAAATGGTTATGTGCCAACTTCATCTTCATGAAACTCGGACATCCATCAGCACAGATAATGATTGTCTTTATATTGATCGGATAAAGTTTTCGACTCTAATCAGAAACTCTGATTGGACTGACTTCTTTATATCTCCAGATTTTAATCTTATCTCTTCCATATTTCATAAAAATTTCTCTAGATGTCTTGTAACTGCATCACTTCATCGAAAGACTAAACCTATTAAACTTGATAAAATAAAACTTCTTGAAAAAAAGATAGCCCGTCTTTCTGCTTTTGTCAACCACACACCAGACTTTTATTCATTTTTACGTCTCAAGGAACTTCTTAGCTCTTTTACAACAATCAAATTACAATTCATCGAGAATCAAGAAAGAATGGCCCTGAACAGTGCTTCGAAGACCAAGTCTTTGAACAGTCTGACGAGATCTCGATATAATCTAAGTAAACATGAAATTTCTACACTTGTGTTCAACGATGATGGTAGGGAATCATCAACATCAGACTCTTCAGCAATAAGTAAGCTTTTTCTGAACTATTTTAGTCAGTCATTCAATACCAGCGTATACCCTGTACTCCCAAATCAAAATATTAATTCAATGTGTATGGATTCCATCTCCTTTAGTTTACAAGAAGTTAGCTCAATGTGTCGGCGAAGCAAAGCTTCTTACAAGCCTGATATTGTGGGCTTTGTTCCAGCAATCTTGCAACTAAATACGGATGATATACCATTAATTTTATTAAACCTGTTTAATCTTTCTATTAAATCTGGTATTTTTCCCCTCGAATGGAAACATTCTGTCATTGTACCTCGGCTTAAAACAGGGAATTTGCACATCGTCACTAATTATCGCCCAATTAATCACACACCTTTTCTCTCTAGGCTATTCGAAAAGTTGATCAAGAACGCATTAATAGCTTACTTGGGCCCAAACGCTTTCTCTCCATTCCAACATGGTTTTTTAAATCAAAAGTCCTGCATTACCTGTCAGCTGGAATATTTGGACCATATAACGGCCTCCATAGATCATGGATTAGCTGTACTGACAGTTTTCTTAGACATTACCAAAGCATTTGATAAGGTTCCTCATTCTCTTCTTTCTTCGAAAATTATCATCACTTGGGATTTCCGGATCCCTATTTAATTGGTTCTGCTCATATCTTTCTGATCGCACCTTCTCCGTTTCCGTTAATGGCATATCCTCTGAAACACAACCTATACCAAGTGGAGTCATTCAGGGTAGCGTACTAGGTCCCCTCCTTTTTCTTATATATATTAATGATGTGCAGGATTTCGTAAAAAACTCAAAGCTTTTTATCTTTGCGGATGATATTAAACTTGTTTTAGCTTTTCCAGCCATAGAGGTATCACAGGCTATAGACTCTCTCAACGACGATCTTTCAACCCTTTCAAGTTGGGGCTCACAATGGGGTTTAGAATTCTCAGCTCTGAAGACGCAATTCATGGGTATACGCTGCTCAATACCCCCCGGTAGTATTATTCTCAACAATACACCACTCGCACCTTCTAACGAAATCAAAGACTTAGGATTTAGATATTCTTCATCTCTCAATTTCAACGAACAAGTAAGATTTCTCATAGCAAGAGCTAGACAGAATTTTGGTTTGATAAATCAAAAATTCCTCCTTCGTGAAAGTAGACTAAGTCTATATAAAATGAAAGTATTACCACTTCTTGATTACTGTAATATAGCCTACTCTCACATCGCTAGGCGTGACTGTATTCTCTTAGAAAGCCTTCAACGTAGAATTAGCAAAATCATGTTAGGCTACTCTAATCCTTCACCTTATAAAGTAAGATGCAATCTACTAGACATTGACCCGCTATGGTTACGCAGAATTCGCCTTAATCTTTTTCTTTTCTTCCGAATCATCACAGAGCACCAAGTTAAGCTTAGATCTACCATGCGCTTCCAAGATTGCAATCGTTCTGTACGACGTAACCGAATGAGGCTATTACATATTCCCCTTACTCGCACTAAAGTTCGACAAAACTTCTTTTTAATTAGGTATGCGCATCTTTGGAATTCTCTTCCACTTCATTTCCGCATGTGCACATCTGCAGGTAAATTTAAAACACTCGTAGATTCTCTTACTGCTCCATCGCTATGCGAAATTCTCAAAATAAACACTTCTATAGACAATATATTTTGTCACGGTATTCCTGGTTATTGAACCAGTTGTAAGTATTTTGTACACTAGCACACGTATAGAACTGTTCACAATGTCCGAAATACATGGTATTATTAAGTGTCATGTTACTTAGTGTCTATGTATGTTTCATCTATTTCTACTCTTCCCTCATATCTGTCTAGGCCTGGGCAACCTGACACTATCTTAGCCCATGTGCAGTCTCTGACTGTGCGGCACTTTGCCTGGATCGGGCTTGTGCTTTCATACATTCATCAAAACCTGGGACTAGTATTATATGTACCTTTACTTTTTGTATCTCTTTAGTCAGGTTACTTAGGGTCTATGTATGTTACATCTATTTCTATTCCCCATTTCATATCTGTCTAGGCCTGGGCAACCTGACAGTATCTTAGTCAGGTTACTTAGGGTCTATGTATGTTACATCTATTTCTATTCCCCATCTCATATCTGTCTAGGCCTGGGCAACCTGACAGTATCTTAGCCCACGTGCAGTTTCTGACTGTGCGGCGCTTTGCCTGGATCAGGCTTGTGCTTTCATACATACATCATACATACATCAAAACCTGGGACTAGTATTTTATGTACCTTTACTTATTGTATCTCTTTAGGCTTATCTTACCTCCTTTTTGTTTAAACATAGTTATCCTTATCGTTTCAATTCATGTTTCTATCGTAAACAAATGTCTCTAAAAAATTAGAAACATCTAAAAAAATTATTTTTCTGATTAGCTATTTATAACGCTGCTGTAGTTTCAGGTTACATAGGGTCTATGCATGTCTCGTCATAGGTTGGGACTTGCATCACATTTTTCTATTTGTCACATTGCCTTCCATGACATTTTCTATACACCATTATGTATATATCTTATAAATGTCACATTTTTATCCAAACTTGCAAAACAATAAAATCTACCAAAAAAATAAAAAAAGTAAAAAAAACCTGAAAAACATTATGTTTTTAATGTACATTCTTATTTTTCAAATGATGAACTATTTTACTTTGATGACCTCTCACCATGATGGTGAAGAGAATATCTTTCATTATATTCCAGTGTCTTCGAATACCGAACCATCAGTGAAACTGGCTCGAAATCTATCCGCCCGAGATTTGTTCCATTTGCGATTCACTCTCCTGCAGATAACGAAAACCCGGCTGGTGAACACATTTTGGCTCGAATCGTCGACAATTCTTCAAGAGTATTGGAGTACACAGCGTACCCTACTCCCATGCTTTTAACCACACCCTCTTTCATCCCCTAGAATTTCTTAGATTTTCTTATTCTGATGGATTTATGTTCACTTTTCCATCCTCTCAACCAATCTCTCCGTAAAAAAACATAAATTGATACATATATAATTTATTTATCAATTTTTTATGACAATTTATTACAATTCACTTCACATTTTCCATAATTACCTTCCATTTATGTTCTCCATGTTTTCCCATCCTTGCAATTCGTAACTTCTGACAAAATTTAAATGAAATCTTATTGTTATTAGACATGAAGATTTTTTTTCTTACTTTCTGTATATTCGTTTCCATTATTGAACGGAAAAAAATGTTTAAAAATCCCGCTCACTTCGGTCATTTGCACCGTTATATTTTTTCTTTTGCTGTTCCAATTTTGATAAACTGATCATGTATTACATGCCTTGGATATCCAAGAATATATATTCTTATTATTATTATTATTATTATTATAATAATAATAATAATAATAATAATAATAATAATAATAATAATAATAATAATACTATATTCTTGGTAAACCAAGGCATGCAAAACATGGTCAGGTTATCAATGTGTACAAAATAAATAGATTGTAAAATGACCTTATCAAGCGGAATTTTTGAACATTTTGCTGATTAATAAAGGATGGTAAATTTACAAGGGTAAGAAAGTTAACTTTTTTTGCGCAATGTCACACAGTAATAAAGTTTCATCTAGATTGCATCGAAATAATCAAATGAAGGGGATGCGATTAATTCTGGAGCAGGGATTGAAAGAAAAGAAAATAACGGAAAAAATTATGGAGGAAATAGTGCGTGTGAAGATATAATTGTCACAGTAAAAATAAATTTTCGAAATAAAGAAAGTTCCTTTATATATATATATAAATGACTTCTTCGGAATGTTGGTGGGTGTGATTGAAAAAAGCACATAAAAATCCGAAGTTAAATTGAAAAAAATTAGAAAATGGAGGGGAAAGAGGAGATTGTGGTTTAAATTGCATGAGGTTTGGGCCGGTTGTACGATCCAGGAAAGTTGAAGAATTGTCAAATCAGGGAAACCAAAACTATTCGCCAGTATGGATATCGGTTCAGGTAGAAGAATCAGTTTTACGCGGAAGATGCAAGGACCAGTATCGGAGTTGTTTTCGGAGTCGGAGACACTGGAACACGATTGAAAATATT
>JACCGJ010012418.1:0-12365 GCA_013407085.1 Atriophallophorus winterbourni
TGAAAATACCATTTAAACTAAATGTTAAATCTGTGAGCGTTTTCTTTCCCGAACATTTTCCCTTTGTTTAACTGCACTTTGGCTTCCGCACATTTTGATTTGTCCGTTACCCGTGTTTACCATTATTGCAAAACGGTAATTTTTTGTGCTCTCAACTGAGCTGTTTAACTTCCGTTTATTGGACGCGTTGGGTTTGCATTGAAACCTGTATTCGATTACCGTTGAGTACAGCGTAAATTGACGTATTGTTCTGATTTGGGATCGATTCGTAAACGCTCGTCACTCCCGGTAGAAGATTCTCGTGGCTCGTAGCAGGCAACTAGTTTTCGTGACAGAAACTATTCCCCAGTGACGATTTGGTCGCTACAGTACTCAACGTTGGAATTCGATTCGGACCGTATTTGTCTTAATTGGAGAAAATACGGTTCTCAACGTCAAATTTGTGGTCGCTACAGTACTCAACGTCGAATTCGCTGACGTCAATATGCCTGTTACCCACAGTTTTGCCGTAAAGATCAAATCTTCCCAACAGTTGGTCGATAATGGAACGGAAGACACCGCAGGTGAGCGCATTCATTGTTCTGTTGAGGGCTCTCGAGGTAGCCTAAGGGGTTCAAAGATAGAATCAAACATCCTTGTTCGTAAGGCTAAGATGCGTTTAGAACGACTAAAACTGTCGCAGAAACGTGAAGCTCTCGAAATGCAGCACAAAGAGAAATTGCTTGAGGCGGTACAGGAGGTTGAAATGGCCAAGATTGCTGCTTCTGCATCCGACGATGTAGATTCACAGTTGCATGATATTGCTACTAATCGAAAGGTTGCAAGTTATCTTGCGCATTGTGGGCCTCAAAAGACAGAAGTAGCTGACTACCCTCGTTCGGAGGTAGAAGACTCTCTTCGTAATGAAACGCCTGGTTGTTTACCAAGATCTGACCTTCCGAAGATAGAATTGATATCTTTTGATGGTTCAGCTAGTACCTACGGGAAATTTTGTCGTCAGTTCCAGACCTATGTGGAGTCTAGAACTCTTGATGACGGACAGAGGTTCCTATGTTTGCTAAATTATTGCCGAGGTATAGCAAAAGAATCTATTGAAGAGTGTGTCATGCTGCCACCTGAACGTGCGTATAAGCAGGCGAGATCAATCCTTAAGGACCGCTTCGGGCAATCGCATACAATAGCAAAGCCTGTTAGTATCGTCAATTGCCAAGAAATTGTTTCTACTGGTGTAATGTTGAAGGATATTGTCCTTTGTGTTGTCGATGGTGATCAGAAAGCTGAGTTACCTGACACTGAATTAGCTCAGTCGGATTTTGTGACTGAATTTTCCGACACTAATTCGGATCAGATGGAGACTAAGCCTGGCCCACCTGACACCAAATTAGCCCAAATGAAAAGTAGGCCTGGTTCACATGACACTGAATCAGCTGTAATTGGGGCGACGTATGGTCAGCACGACAATCCGTATGATTGCCGTAAACCTTTCGGTTGTATACCTGATGAACCATTTATGTTTGGAAACTCGGATACAATATTTTGTAATTTAGACTTGTCTAGATGGCGCAAAATGTCGCTGTTTGAGGATTCATCACTTAATTCAATTCAAATTCAATTCAATTTTAATGGTCTAAAAAGCATATAGCTTTACAAAAACCACAGAAAAATATGGAAATTTACAAATAACATATCTCAGTAAAAACGGGATTTGTTTGCTTACTGAACAGTTCGGGAATCAGGTAAAAATCCAAATGATAGAAACTGTTTTCACTCAGTGGAATGCCACATGTATGTCCATGGGGTCGAGATGATTTGATGTGTGAGTTCAAAGTTATTAGGTTGTGGAATACATAGTCTCAATGTTCGGATGGGTCGACAGGAATTTGTCTAAGCTGGATTTGAATATATCCAAGTTGGGTGCATGTGCAAAATTCGAGGGTAGGGAGTTCCAAGTGAAACATACACGTACAGAATAAAAATATCTTCGACAGTTCAGTCGCGAGTCGGGAATTAGTACTGTGTACTCATGACTCCGGCTGGTTCTTGGTGGTTGTCGTGTGAATAGTGTATTAAGGGGATGGCTGGGGGTATGCAATATGTTAAACATTAGGATCAGATCACCTCGGTAAGGATAGTCGAAGAGGTTGAGGTTTGCAATACGATCTTCGTATTGTTTGTGCTTTAAGCCGCACACGAGCTTCGTGGTCCGATGATAGATTCGCTGCAAGTGATTGATGTCTTTCTTTAACCAGGGTGACCAAGCCTGAACCGCATACTCCATGGTGGGCCTCAAGTAGGTATTAATTATTCGATGAACAGTCGGCTTCGTGAAACTCCCAAACACGCGTTCTAGCAGAAGCAGTACTTTTGACGTCTTTTCGTAGACAGCCTTAACGTTGTGTGACGGTTTCAACGTGCTGTTCACCCACACACCCAAGTCCATCTCCTTGTCAGTTATTTCAAGAGTATGGGAACCAAGGGTGTAAGAGAACTAGAAGGGTTTTCCAACTGTCAATACCTTGCATTTTCTCACATTGAAAGGAAGTTCATTTCTAACCGACCATTCCTGTAAGACATTGAGTTCCAGCTGAAGCTGTCTGCAATCCTCAGTTGTGCGTACTTGTGTCCACAACTTGATATAATCCACAAATAGCAAGATTTTGCACCGAACAAGTTTTGGTAAATCGTTTACATAGAGCAAGAAAGAATTGCGCGACTATCTTTTCGTATATGATACGTATTAATTCCAATAGTAACAATAATTTACGGACCCGTAGCCCGTTGAGTCAGTAATAACACGCAAAGACAAAACCAGAGTGAATTGTCAATCAATTTGAATATGTTTGGGACCGATCGTGTAATCATAATGCGAAGAAATTTGAGTGCAATCGGTCATACGCGTAACCTATAAGGGAAAACTATCCGTTCGGTTCTGATGCGCTTCAAGGATAAGACACCTTTATCTAGTGTTACGAACAACATCTACAGAATCAACTGTAAGGACTGTTCGTGTGTTTATATAGGGGAGACTTCCAGGGAAATTCACTCTAGAATCGAAGAACTCCGAAAGCGTGTACGGAGACAGCCGCGGGATGCGAAGGAAAATCAATCCCTTATTCGTGATTCTGCTTTGGCGGAGCACGTTTTAAATACGAGCCACAGCGTCGATCTAGATAATGCGGAAATATTGAGACGCGGTATTAACCCTTTGTCTACGGTAATTGGATATACGTATAGCGAATGCCTACATGCGGCGGTCGAAATTACCAAGGCGATCAATAAGGTGGATGAGGCAGAAATATCCACAATCTAGAGCTCGGCACTGATGCGAAAGTAATTAGTTTTTATTCACCTTATGTTGCTGTTGTTGGCCTCCTTCGGTCGATGTCGACCATGGATGCACCTCACAATCGCATGAATATCATGTTTTACAGCTTTTTGAATGACGAAACAGTCCGATTCGGGAGGAACAATCTCTCCCGCAGCGCTTGCAACTCCGTTGTAGGGCGTCGGGTACACGCAGGCGGCGTGATCTGTGTTTAGCAGCCAAGAGCTGTATCTGCTTCTCCACAGCTTGCAGACGATGCTATACACAATGCCTCCAAAGTGAGCGGTCACCTTATACCTACTAGTTAATTAAATTTTTTCAAAAATAGCTTAACCTTAACCCGTTATAAAAGCTCATTTGCATGCATCTCCATCACACACACCCCACGACCGGTTTCGTGCTGTTTGCACTCATCAGGTAGGGTCAGTAGGATCAGGATCCGCATGCGTTTGAAGCGTTTGGGACTGATCGTGTATTCATAATGCAAAGAAATTTGAGTGCAATCTGTTAGGGCAGTTTTTGTGCAACGTTTCACTTCTGACACAAAAGCTTCGTCAGGACAGGTAACATGATTAAGTAGTAGTCAATCACCCACCACTGATTTGAACTTACCGCTAAACAGCCTATAGTAAAAATAGCTTAATCTTAGCCCCGTTAGTCATGTACATTTACGCATGTGGACCGCTATGTCAACTTACCTTGACCGTGTTCAGTTGTATCAGTTTGACGTGGATACACACTAGAAACTCGACCACTGATCATGGTCATTCCCACGAGACGTGACACACTGTAGGCGTACTATAGGCTGTTTAGCGGTAAGGTCAAATAAGTGGTGATGGGTTGACCACTACTTAACCATTTTCCCTGCCCTGCCTATCACCCTTGGTCTGACGAAGCTTCTGTCAGAAGTGAAACGTTACCCCAAAACTACTGTAACCGATTGCAATCAAATTTCTTTGCATGCAGAGTGAATTGTATTCTGAAGCTCACAATTATCAAGGTGCACGAAGCACAGCCAGACTATCGATCGTTCATTTCAAACTATCCAATCAGCTGTCGACAGGCTTAAAAATACTCAAGTGTTCATAGTACAATGTAATAGTATCAACCGTTCTTCCACAGGCACCTCGCATGTCTCAAATTATCAATCGGCGGCAGCTGGTGATTTATCCACACACAGAACAGTACGGTCGATGGAAGCCCATCCAAATTCCTTTGAACTTAACCTGTCAAGCTCAGTTCGAGTGGCCCAAATAAAACAGCGTGCCACATGACAAGTACGAAATTTGCTGATTCCATTTTCGCGGAGCGCGCTTTTGGTACAGACCACAACGCCGATTTAGACAGTATGTTAAGAAGCGCAATTAAACCATATTGCGAAGGCCTACGTGCGGAGGCGATCGAAATAGCGAAGGCCGGTCGAGTTGTGGTCAGCCAGGTGGACAAGACATCGACTTAAACAATCTGGCGCTCAGTACTGATGCGATCGCAAGTTAGCCAACATTCATCTTATACTTAATGCTCAACTTTTTTCAAAAATATCTTGCAGTTAACCACGATGGTTTCTAACTTTCACGCATGTGAGCCAGTGTCTACTAACCTTGACGGTGTTCACTTGAATCAGATTGATGTGAATACGCATCGTTTGGCAAATCGCCAAGATTTGATACCCCAGGCTTACTATAGGCTGCTTAGTGATAAGGTCAACACAAAGGTGGTGGGTGGAATTCTACTTAGATATGTTCCCAGTCCTGGCTATTCTTGATTCTATACTTGACGTGACGTGCGGTTGGATTCATTTTGACCTCCGATATTTTTGGATATAACTTTCTTGGTTTTCATCCGATCGGTTTGATTTTTGGATATCTATCTGAAAGCTTGCTACGTCGGATCTATTCATACAAGAATCATCCATCTGCGACGTGTCGTTCTTTGTGTACGTCAACCGTAGATTTTTCTACAGTTTGTTCGTTTATTTGAATCGCTTTTGTGTTTCTGCTGTTCGATTACCCCATCGGTGTTTATCACTGTCTGGAACTACTCGGAGAAATACACAACGTGAAATCAAATTCACGCCAAAAATCTCAAAGGGAATCTGGCAAATTAGCGGCTAAATCGAGTGACGAAATTTTCCGACAACCCGTTATTTTCCGTTAACTCCGCCCAATATCACACAAACCAACCGCAGCAGTATCGATTTTTGTGCTCTGATTTGTACTTTTGGTTGACCTCGTTAACATGAAACAATCTGATGTTCGCGAAACGTGTGTCGTCTGCATGAAAGTCGTCAGTGGTAAGGTCAAATCTGTCACGTGTCAAAACTGTTCCCACACATGTCACGCAAAATGTGAATAATCATTGACCCCGGATGCGTTATCGATCCTGATGGATGAAAACGCCTGGTGTATGCTACGTGCAAACCAAACGCAGATTTAACTGCTCGAACAAGTGTTGCGCAAAGCAACCTGGATGATCGGATGCTGAACTTAGAGCTTATCATACAAACGTTGAAGACATCGGTAGAGACTCAAAATTCTCAGTTTGCCAGTATATTTTTCGATAAATCGGAAACCACTGACGGTAATACCGGTCAGATAAACGCTAAATCTTCGATCTTTCAACACGAAGGTTCAGTTGTTGCAAATGTGCCGGAGTGTCTTGAGGAGCGTTCTTTTCATCAAAAGGCCACCTTTACAAATGCGACTGTTAAAGGCCTGTCTGCCCAAAACATCCCTGGTCCGCAAAAAGATACGAAGCCAAAGCCACCTGCTCACCCGAAGGATCAGCGAAAACCCTCAGGTTCAAAATCAAAAGTCATGGTGCAAAACACTCCCAAAGTGAACACTATAGGTATTCGATCTAAGGTAGTTGAAACGTCCAGCAACCAGCGAAAGCGCCAAACACAGAGTGTACATTCAGTCCATGGACTAAGTGTGATTTGCACCAACGTAAAGGGAACGAGTGCCACCTTACTAGGGGACAGGCTAAAGCACGATAAAGAAGAATGGAAAAGTTTGTGCAACAACATGGACTTGGAGCCAGTTGAACCTCTATCATTGATACGACTAACCCGTAAACCTACTTCTTCAAATCTGGACCAGCCAAGATTGCTTAGAATCACGGTTCGCTCTGAAAGGGATCTTGAAAACATCTTACTATCCGCTTTTCTCCTGCGTAAGGAGCGTTCAGAGACCACTGCAAGGATCTTTGCTGATGTGCCCTGGTGGGAAAGGGCCCGAAAGGACCAGCAACAAAACCAAGCGAAACAGAGGGATGATCGAAGTATAATCCTTTTGGGAGTTCCAGAAGCTGATGAAGCAACTGATAAAGCGGTGCAGCGCAAACACGATCAGTTACAATGGATATTCCTCAGTGATATACTTGGTTTACATGATGTAGCTGTGACGGACACGTTCCGCATCCCCAAATCTACGAATTATAAGGGCATCGGTCCTAAGCCCCTTAAAATAACGTTCTTGCGTAATGATATGTTGAACACGGTCAAACTCGTTGGGAAAATGGCCGCAGAATAATCCCGCGAGAAATTAGACTAGGTGCATCGAAACACCATATTGGAAAGATAGATGCACCACTAAGTTCAATAGAAACACTACCAAGTCCATCAGTTGTTAACGTGTCAGAAACAATTTCAGCCGATACGATAGATCACTGTGTTCCAACAGTACAACTCCAAAACGATCAAGCATCCCTGCAAGCAAAAACCTTCAGTTGCCGACTCTGGAGGAGTCGGCCTAACATATATTCTGCACTCCACTAGCCTTCTTCCCCACACCCCATCCTTGTTGAGAAAAACAACTATGAAATGCATCTACACCAACGCACAATGTCTCGGAAACAAAATCGGTGAACCGCGTGCAGTTTTTCTGAGATGTTCACCAGACATCATCGCCGTAACGGAAACGTGGCTGCAGACTCAGCAAACAAATAGTGAACTAGAATAACCAGGAATGTCACTTATTCGTCATGACCGTGAAACCAGAGGAGGAGGAGTAGCTTTGTATTATAGCCAAAACCTTCTGTGCCGTGAGATTACGGATCCAGACATCGTGTTACTGGATACACTCTGGTGCTCAATCCGACTAGCTAACGGTGAAGACTGTGTTTTTGGGAGTAGTATATCGCCCACCGTCTGCACAGGAAACTTACAATCTGGCCCTACTGGATAAAATTCGCATGGTTACTTCCAGATACACTTGTGGATTTTTGATTATGGGTGACTTCAATTTACCGAAACTGCAGAGCAGTACCATTTACCCAGAACACTCCCTCGAGCGCGCATTCAGTGAGCTGTTTGACTATATTCCTCTTTATAACCACATTACATGTAATACCCGATACCACGGAAACGATTTACCCTCACTTTTAGATCTCGTTCTGACAAGCAATGAACATGACATTGATAACATTGTTTACGAAAGTCCACTGGGACTAAGTGATCACGTCGTCATCCAGTTTGACTATCTGTTTGAAGCTGTAAGAACAAATGATGCCCGTAAAATAGTTAGGCGGATCAACACTATGGCGTTGATTGATGCTCTGAAAAACACGTTTAACTGCCAACCGGAAACCA
Organism: Atriophallophorus winterbourni; assembly: GCA_013407085.1. Classification (NCBI taxonomy): domain Eukaryota; kingdom Metazoa; phylum Platyhelminthes; class Trematoda; order Plagiorchiida; family Microphallidae; genus Atriophallophorus; species Atriophallophorus winterbourni. Next base: position 7,917 of record JACCGJ010012418.1, read on the forward strand.
GCAACGTACATGACTTTTGGATATGGCTAATATCTAATCTCAAAAATTCAATCGAAGTGAGCTCCGAATTTGTCCTCAGGAACTCAAGAAAAAACTTTGAATTTAAATTAAGAAGCCGAACTCGTAAGTGTTTAACGGTACGAAACATTGCTTGGCGACATCATCGGCAAAACCCATCATCCGAGACCTGGGAAACATTCCGTTTACTGCGGAACAAAGTAAACAAATTTGTCATCCAAGACAAGTTGTGCCTCCAAAAAGTGATATCAAGCATGATGCAGCGAAACCCCAAAATACTGTATCGTATGGTTAACGATCAAGCTAAGGTGAAGCCTGGAGTAGCGTCCGTGAACACATCAGCTGGACCAACAACAACTGCAGCAGAATCTGCTGATGCTTTAGCCACGTTTTATTCATCGGTATTCAACCCGATAGAACATGCAATAAACAGCCCAAATCCAACACTTTCAAACTTGGTTGCCCTAAGTAAAATAAGTGTCACTGAGAAACGCGTCCTCCAAGGTTTATTTAATCTTAAAACCGGAAAGTCTCCTGGGGCCGACGGAATAACCCCGAAAATATTGAAGCAATTTGCGAGTTTGCTATACAAACCACTCACTTACTTGTTCGAGCAAACACTGGCAAGCGGAGTGATTCCTACAGATTGGAAACGAGGAATAATTTCTCCAATTTACAAAGGTGGAAATCGCTCCGATGTTTCCAATTACCGACCCGTTACTCTGTTACCAGTGATTTCAAAATTACTTGAGCGACTCATTGTTGACGATCTAATGAAACATTTCGAGAATAATCAGTTGCTTTCGAGGAACCAGCATGAATTCAGACGAAATTACTCCTGTTTGTCTAATTTACTGGTAACGCCAGATGATTGGACAAAGTCGGTAGATAAAGGACAAGCAATACACGCGTGCAACTTAGATATTTCAAAATCATTCGACCATTCCCTACTACTGCAGAAACTTGAAAGGCTTGTTATAGCTGGAAAGTTGTTGAATTGGCTAAATGACTACCTAACAGATCGCACTAACTAGGTACGTGTTGATAGTGCATTATCCAAACCAATCGCAGCAACTAGCGGAGTTCCCCAAGGTTCAGTCCTTGGTCCGATCCTCTTTCTGGTTTATGTCAACGAAATACCGGAAATTGTTCGATGTAACATTTCGTTATTTGCGGACGACATAAAGATTTGGCGCAGCATTCGTAGTCCAGAAGACTGTCTGCTATTACAAAAGGATCTTGATACGCTTCATAGTTGGTCGTTGAAGAACAAACTGCCGTTTAACTTCAACAAATGCAGGATCATGAATGTGGGGAATCGAGTAGAGTTCACATATCACATAGGTTCGCATGTCCTTGAAAATTGCAGTGAAAAGAAAGATTTGGGTGTCTGGATATGCTCCAGTTTAAAAACATCACTTCAAACTAACAGTGCCTTTAAAAAAGCAACACGCGTTCTAAATCTACTCAAACGTGTATTTTGGAAATTTTCGCCCAAGATATTCCCAAGGATCATGAATACATACTTGAGACCAGTCATGGAATACGGTGTGCAGTCATGGTCTCCGTGGCTCAAGAGGAATGTGGAACTTATACATCGAATCTATCACCGCTCAACAAAACTATTTCTCAGCATCCGAAACAAACCATATGAAGAAAGGATAGCTCAACTGTGAAATCTGTTTGAGTTTCCTATCGCGACGAATCAGAGGAGACTGTCTTACTTTACAAAACATTCCATACCCAGAACCACCCCTTACAGGATTTATTCACGCGAAGGGATACGAGGAATTATCGGACCCATGAATATGTGCTGGTCGTACCCCATTCTCGCCTGAACTTTAGAAGGTATTTTTACTCTGTCCGTGTCTGTTTTACTTGGAACAGTTTACCTTCAACCGTTGCTCACGCCACTAACTTGCATGACTTTAAAACGAAATTAGACGAATTTTTATTGCATTATTCGTTTCCATAACACTTATATACTGTTTAATCTATGTTCTTATATTGTTTATACACTTAAATTTCAATTTTTACCATCCTATGGTTGTTGTTAAGCTTGTTGCTTTTTAGACCATTAAAAACCTTGAATTAGCTTGAGTTACAAATTATGTTTTGTTGCAGAATAAAAGTATTTCACATTCGACGGATTCAATTTTCAATGTTTTACTTACTAAAGTTTATTGGCTTTTTTACACGATTTTCGTCTTCTACCTCTCAGTCCAAGATGATTTCTGAAAATGTTAACTCTTGTACATTACATCATATTTTCCAGTGTACCCCTAATCTATGTCCTGCATATTTATTTAAATCACATTTTTATTTCCAAAACGTGTCAAGATCATTTAACAGGCAAGTTTTGCCTCTCATGAAAGCATACTTGCAATATTTTTGAAAGACCGCTTTTATCATGCGATTGACCAATTAATACCACTCTTTTCACACGCTGCATGACGTTATCATCAATAAACAAACTTCTTGACAGACTCAATTGATGAATAGCATGCTGACTGCCAGAACGCCATTATATCGAAGGTCAATCATACTGTTTGCTTCAAGAAACGTTTGCCAAATCGAACTTATTATTAAACAACTTCGGTCAAATTCATGTTGTTGATATTATATTTATATTCTATATGAATATATTCGTATAATGATGCATTGTCATTGTTTTTCTTGTAATGTCAATCGTTTGAATGATCAGACAAAAGTCTCAAGAATCATGAATTTTAATTTATTTATACCCATCACCTGTATGAACACATTCGAGAGTTTTCAAAACATGCACCATGGCTCAAATTACAATATATTACCACATAATTTAAATTCGAAAATTTACGAAAACTCTTATTATATACTACGGAATTGACAACAAAATCACAAGTTTGTTGTCCGGATTAGAAACGGTTAGTTGAAAAGAGAGAATCCGAGCTGCTCATAGGGATCTTGCCAAGGAAGAAATTTGGAATCGCTACTGCGAGTTATTAATTTATTTCTCGTCAATTATAAGCAAGGATCGCATGCAATTAAATTTTTTTACAAAGAATTAAACGAATACAATTCATTCCAACAAAAGAGTGAATGAGCATAAACAGTAAAACTATACGTCTACTCCTCAATAACCACAATTGAATGATTCATTCTGTCTAAGAAACTGCCACTGTTAAGCCCCTTTCTGCTCACTCGTTTTCGATTCAAATTGTTCTATCGAGGACATGATTTAACAGATGTAGCCATTTCAGTATTTAATTCGTGTCTTGGCTATTGATGGTCAAATTGATGGGAATTGAATTTCGTAACGCAAAAGGATTATAATCCCCTAGTTCGGACAGAACTACCTTCTAAACAATCCGCAGTTTTCACATTCTTCTCAGCGCGCCATCCACATGTTTGTTCAATCTCAACTTACATTACAGAAACACACCTCCACGGTTGAAAGCAGGGTTGATTACATTTATTTAGAAAGGTGATATCCGTTCAAGGTAATTCAAGTTAATTCAAGGTTTTTAATGGTCTCAAAAGCAAACAAGCTTAACAACAACCATAGGATGGTAAAAAATTGAAATTTAAGTGTATAAACAATATAAGAAAATAGATTAAGCATATATTGTTTCTGGAAACGATAATTCAATAAAAATTCGTCTAATTTCGTTTTAAAATCATGCAAGCTAGTGGAGTAAGCAACGGTTGAAGGTAAACTGTTCCAAGTAAAACAGACACGGACAGAGTAAAAATAATTTCTACAGTTCAGGCGGGAATGGGGTACGACCAGCACATATTCATGGGTCCGATAATTTCTCTTATCCCTTCGTGTGAATAGATCCTGCAAGGGATGTTTCGGGGTATGGAATGTTTTGTAAAGTAAGATTAGGTCTCCTCTGATTCGTCGATAGGGAAAGTCGAACAGATTCAGTTGAGCTATCCTTTCTTTATATGGTTTGTTTCGGATGCTGAGAACTAGTTTCTTTGAGCGGTGATAGATTTGCTGCATATGTTCCACATCCCCCTTGAACCACGGAGACCATGACTGCGCACCGTATTCCATGACTGGTCTCAAGTATGTATTCATGATCTTTGGGAATATCTTGTGCGTAAATGTCCCAAATACCCGTTTGTGTATATTTAAAACACGTGTTGCTTTTTTAAAGGCACTGTTATTTTGAAGTGACAAATTATAAACCATGAAAAGTTAGTTCATTGAATCTCTAAATTGATGGAGCGCATTGAGACCTCACGCACACGAGAATATCCAGCAAGTCGGAATATTTTAAGTGCAACGGAACATGGTTTTCGAAAACATTGATCGTGTCTATCAAACCTGATAACTAATTTGGTGTATTAGGCTGAGGCAATAAATGAATGTATGTATGCATAAGTATTTTAAAAGCTTTCTACATGGACAACTATGACATTTAAGCAAAAATACATGAT
>JACCGJ010012419.1:0-15966 GCA_013407085.1 Atriophallophorus winterbourni
TTGCTTATTCTGATGGTTACTTCTGCGTTTAGTTCATGTTGGACATAATTCAATTATGCAAACATTGCATTATTATACGTCAGATTCGCAATTATTTGCACCGAATTATTGTATCTGTTGGCCGACATAAAGTGCAGAATGGAAATCAGTTACATCCAAATTTTTTTGAGCATTAAGTGACCACAGTTTCATGTTCACACAGCATATGTCTCCAAGTACATTTACACAAACTACGGCTTCAATTTAGAGATTCACGTATCGTTTAACATTCTAACAAATCCCAAAGCTAACCTGCTTATCGCGACACCTTACTTTGAATTCCTCATGAAGTGTGCATAAACAAACGAATTTGGTTAATCGTAGAATGACTGTATTGCTTTCTATTAACGAATTAATGCTTTTAAAAACACGTTTTGGAGGCAAATAGAAATGGAAGTTGTTAAACTTTTTCATTAGCCGATATCGCCAAATTGATATGTGTTGATCTGAGCGTAACTTGCGAAAACGGATCATCTATTAATTTACTGTAGACTGCAGATTATCTTCCAGATCCCGCAGAAACAATAGGAATATTATGTGAACAAATTGCATTCGGGAGCCACATCTAAACAATTGCCAGTTTTGAGAAAAACCAGGGATATTTACAGATTATTTCGAAGCTCACGTCAAGATTACTAAATCTGTTTAATATAAACGCAGGGGGCTTTGCTGTTCATTCGATTTCTCTATTGTTGGTGGCAAATGCCAGTTTGTTAAAATACTACACTCCTACGTATTATTGTCTATTTCTATCGCATTTATTTATTCTATGAGAACATTTCCAAACATAAGTGTGTATTTCGATGGCTCCAACAAATATATAGTTTTAAGGCGACCTAAAAGTAGTATAGAATAATTTTATCAACCAATATTCGTCAGATAATTACTTATCACTCAAATACAAATGCTGACCTGGTCACCACCGCAAATTAAATGGTAGCGATTTGAATTACGTAATTATGCCCAGTCAACTTTTACAATAAATCTTTGTCAATTGTTGTCAACAATTCAACATAAATCAAACAAAGTTTACGTCGCCGTAATCACGGGAAATATTCTTCGTAATTGCTTCCTTCAATATGAAAACGGGCAGACTGTTTTTCTCGACAAACGTCATTTTTTTTAATGCTTCTTAGAGATAATTCGAATCACGAAAATTAGTATTCCTTCCGTGAGAACTTGGGCTTCAATTGTTACTATCTGCTATGTTCTATCCAAGTTTGTCGTACAAAAGCACTAGGCAAATTTTATCGGGATGAACATAACCGTTGCTCTTAGAGATTATCGCGAAACTATTTTTCGCGAAACTGACGCAATAGAATTATCAAATATTAGGCGTTATTCATCGACTAGGAACCAGCTGTTTCGTCACACACGTTTGCCATATCAACGTTGAGCATAGCATCCTGACCTATAACCCCGGATATGGAAGCAAGTATCAGGTTATTGCGTCACGATATGCCGACAAAATGACGGTTTTATTTTACTTTGAATCCTCTGTTGGAATCAAATCCAGAATTGAATTTTAACTACTACTTACAATATTCTCTTGATTAAAATCACGCTGAAACTATTCTGCCATAGTTATTCTCTGGCATTTATTAGAAAACATTAGCGACGTATACTTTGAATTGAGGAACCCCAAAATTACTTCGTAAATTACAATTTTTATAAACACAGATATAATTGTTATTAAGATCTTACACACAAAATGGATACATGGCAGTGTATGTCGAGGTACAACCAAACGTTCCTGTACATGAAATGTACGCATTTGCAGAGCTGTAATAGTAGCCGGGGTTGACTTGCATAAAACCGACAGATTCCGCGGGAGACGGACCGCTGTAATTGAATAGTAGAGGGAAGATAATGTATTTACTAATTAATCTCAATACAATACATTTCAAGACTAGTGAAAAGGAAAATCAAACAACCTATTAGCAAATATTCTGTCGAACGTACGATATTACTTCAATAATGATGCATTGAATGCATGCAATCACATGCCCATTCTGCTTAAGCATTGAACATTGCACCCATCAATGTAGATAGTTTCTGCAACAGATGAGATAAATGCATCAGGACACGGAGTCTAACTTATTCCCTGTGATAATTTAAATTTCGTCTTCATGAGTTTTACGAGAAATAAAAATAGTCAAGTTTCACATTATTTTACGTTAGATGCAACTGAGCGCAACACATCCATGCAAATTATTTAAACATATTCGAATTAACGCACTACCAAAGGTTCATTATCTTAGATTTATTTCAGAATATATACGCATCAATTTACATTGAATATCGGTGTTTGGGTTGAACAAAACTCACAAGAACTGTGCTTTATTTTCCAGATATTGCGCATAGATCATCGCATCTGCTTTATGGAGAATTTGCCCGTGAATCTGAGTAGCAGCAAAATGTTGAATCTCCGAGTTGGTCGGGATTTCAATTGAAGATACCAACTGAGCTGGGTCCACGTATAGATTTCCATTTTCGTATGACTGGTTTGCTAGGGAATAAGATGTGAACGGGTTCGGGTAGGGACATGCCCAGTTGACGTTCGGATTGTGTTGGTTATATGATAAACCAGACTTTGTCGTGTGATTTTCAAGCTTTGCTAAATAATTCAATACAGGTGATTTCGTTGAAGCTGAATGACTCCGCGTCATGTGCATCTGGGAAGCGTTGTTTGACGACGCTGGTAAATAATAATATTGTTCACAATTCACTGAAAAACATTGCTCTATTTCAGCGTCGGAGGACGAAGTCGACGAAAACATATCGTATGGAATTAGGTTGCAGTAGATTTCGTTTTCTTTGTGTGCTTTTCTGAGCCATCGCAAATTTTCGAGTAAACCATGTTCTGGAAGGATATCCATTCCTGCAAGCTGAGTGATTAATTGTGTAAATTTAATTTTGGCAATTAATATTGGATCTTATTATGTATATGCTTCATTTGTGACCAATCAGTCAGCTTAAATGTTAATGAACTTACCGACCGTCAGCTCAACAAGACTTTTACAACATTGTGCTCGCATTTTTATTGCACAATTCACCGGCGATTATCCAATAATCATGTCCGGGTGAGCCCAACATCTCATTGTTGCACCGGATTGGATCGCCGAATTCCCAATCTGTAAAGTCTGCTCAGCGATTACGTCATAGCACCCCATCTCCGTCAGTGCTACCAGCTCGGGAAAAATGAATGGAAAATGAAAAATTCAAATTCTAGCATCATTGCTGCGTACTAATTAAACTGAAAGAATTTATTATTCAAAGATTCACATTACCGGATTTTCTAAAATCTGTTTGTAAACAGATTGTTTCATAGTATTATTTCTCGTGACATAAGTCGAATGCATGGTGTCGATGCATGTGATAATTTTGCTTAGACAATTTATCTATCTGGTGTCGGTTGTTGATGTTCACCTAGATTAAAATATGTGAAGTGCGTCAAATGGATTATCAAGAATATTTTCTTAGTGATTACTAGGTTACTACGTTTAGGATATTCGGTTAAAATTCTATTCCATTCCTTTCCATTTTAGTTGTCTAAAAATCATATAACTTAACAAAAAAATATAACAAACAAAAACATGATTTGGTTAATTACTGAGCGGATTAAGAATCACGTAAAAATCCAAGGGATGGAAATTGTTTGACGATGACAAATGTAGATGCATGGATCAACACCTACAGATTCCATGGATGCACGGGTTAAGGGTCAAATTATAGAATGTCCGATTTCAAATAGAAACCAATCCATTTGTAGTTACCAGTGTGATGCTGGGCGAGTAAAAGCATGTCAATGGACTTAACCGAAGTTACGGTAGTATAATGCAGCGAAAACTCTCCGATTCCAAACAAACATTCACGTCGAAAATACGCCAAAAGCGGACATGATATCTAATCGATCTAAAGCAGTTTGAACGTCCCGCGACCGACAGTCACTCCCCTGACTACCTTGGACTTGTGGCAATGTATGAAAGGGCAGTGTCAACATACTAGGGATAGATTAAAGTATCGTAAATAGAATGACGAAAATCGTGCGGCAGCATGGATTGGAGCCAGTTGAACCATTATCATTGGTACGGCTAACTTGTTACTCAAATTCATTAAATCTGCATCAGCCAACCAAACGAAATGCCGAAGTTCAAGCTTTTTGTGAGTCCCAAAAGCTTGCGATGCAATTGATAAAAATGCGGCGCAAACATGTCCAGCTACAATCAAGATTACTCATTGGAGTATTTGACTTACTTGATGTAGCTTTGTCGAACAGGTTCCTTATCCCAATATCTTCGAACTATAAGAACACCGGTCCTAAGACTTCTGAAATAACGTTTAACGTGTTTATAAATTGGACACGTTCAAAACTTATTTGAAAAAAGACTGTAGACTAATAAAAGAGAAATTAGACTAAGCGCATCGAAACTTCACATGGAACAGGTTGACGCAAAACAAAGTCAAATAGAAACACCACCAAAATGCACAAAATTACAAACATGTTTTAACTTGCTTCACCGATTATCTCATTAAACCATTCAATATACAATTATGGTATTGCGAAATTTCAAATCAGTGTTTCTATAAGAAGTACATACTGTATGCATAGCAGTTTGAATTATAACAAAATTACTGATTGCATTATGGTATATAGACTCGACGTAATGTTGTAATAAATAGAAATTGCCAATTACACTTTGCATTCAATCGGATAAATTCAAATCTGGTAAACATGACTGTTTGTTCAGATCTCGCAAACCTGAACTGCAAGCGATTACTCAAAAATGAGTCGGACTCAAGATCGATAAAATGCTTGTGCACTATGTGAAAGAATTCAAGCAACACTGGCAGCCGACGTGCTTGCTTTGAAACAGTTTGTGATTCAAAGTGTACGAAATTTATTCCGGGTAGCTCTCTTCTCCGTGTATCTTTCATCTTCCAGGCAGACATATTTTCGACGCTCCCGAAAGCTTCGCCGAAAGAATGCCAGAAAGTATGAAATTATTGAATGAGACCAAATCGAGTTTTGGTTACGAATAATTAATATAGCAGGATATACCATGCATCTTCGCACGCCAAAGCCCCGTAATGCCCTGCGGTCTCCCAGTCTCTGCAGACAACACACAGGACACTGCTGGGTTCAGAATCATTTATTTTGAGAAGAGATTGACGTTGATGCAAATAGGCTCGATACTCTCAACGTCTAACTCAGGCGGCAGTTTTCGATTGATTCGGACATTGTTGTGTGGTCGTTCTGTAAATGTGACGATAAAATATATAGATATTTCTATATATCGATGAAATTAATATTTCGTGGATTACCAATTTCTATATTCAAAAAAATCGCGAAGCAATTCACTACAGCCAAGTTTACTATGTGCTGATACACATTCATTGGCGTCACTTCGACCGATCAGGAATGTGATGAACAGTCCATCCCAATAAAATTATCAAAGAATGATTCATGATCGGAAACTGCATATTTTTTACTCCATTGTTTTAGCCGTAGTACTGATCGTTATTTTAGGTTGGAGACAGTGTCCATGGCTGGTACGAAGTCGACGGTGGGCAGTATGGCGTTAAATTAGAACATTGTGTTTGTGAATTTGGAAGGGTAAATCTATCAGTCACAATTGGACCAGAACTTGATGGTTGTTGTTCAAAGTATTCCCATTCAAATTGTTGATTGTACTTAGTCGTTGGTGTGTTGGTGAAACTCATTTGCTGATTGTGAAAATCATATTGTGACGTTGGAGCTAATCTCATTCAAACTAAATGAGTTGGTAATGAATCAAATTGCGTTACGACGTCCTGCCGTTAGTAAGTCGCGTTTGCAGGATTTGCATCATTCGGCATTGATAATAATCGAACGAATACCATTTGGTCTAAATGACGAGATTCCATGTGCGATTCCAACGAATTGAGGTAAGACGTTCTGTGTAGTGTATGTTACATATGTTTGGATAGCACCGTCTGCATTAACTGTATTTAAACTGATTCCAGCAGGACGAGATGACTCGGCTTCTATTGATACGCAAAGGGTGGTGGTCCGACGTTCTTCAATTTTAATGTCCCCATTGCTTTGTTAGTATCTGGCAGCATTGCTGTCAGTGGAACCGATTTCATTTTGACAAAATTACTCTGCCCCATGTGCGTTGAAACAGATGGACAGGAGTACCTTTGTGTTCCATCTGTTACCATCGCTTGTTCAGTATCATACTGCATCACTAAATCACATATTTGCTGAGACGTTTGCGTTAGGGTTTTATTATGTGTACCGCTGCCTTGAAACCAAAAGGTTCGCCGCAGGTCTGCCGTGTTGGAGGAAAGCAGATAGGGATCGTATTTATATGAAATATATCTTATCGGATTATGTTTTCGCGATGCAGTGATTCTAATGAACCAGAAAAACATTAGCTCGAGGCAGTTTACCGTTTGCAAAGCATGTGTACACTGATTGTACTGTCCCTATCTGATGACTGCTGTGTGATGAGAATTCCTACAAATGATCACATTTGTCCGTGATCATTTGTTTATTCCCACTTGCATGTTTTCAGGCAAATATATCAAACGCCTCATAGTTCACGACATCTGTTTGAGCGCATATGATTGAAAATTATAGTCGTAAAAACCCAGCGATCAGTTGCATACAAGCTCCGTTGGTTGACACTGACTACACAGTTTCCAAACACGCGATTTCGGATAGTATGTTCCCCACCTGATGCCTGCGAAAAGCACGAATGCGACCGTGATGTGTGGGATGGAAATGCGTGGACAATAGCCGTATTATTCGTAACTTCAATTCGCGTGGTAAGTTCGAATCAAAAATTCCAGAATTACATCACATCTTCCAATTATTTGATAAATCTAACTGGAATTTCGTTCATTGAAGTTTTACAAATCCATGATGATTGATTCACTGATTATAAGCACTAATTTGTATGAAAACATTCTCCTTATGTTTTGGCAAGTAAACCGTCGCAAGTGTGTTTCGTTATTCTAAGCGCAGTGATTATGACCCGATCGTTGGCGGACTCATGAGGACCTTAGTCTAACGCTTCAATGAACACATTGCAATCCGCCGTTTGATTTGTCAAAAAATGTCATCCAATATTTGATAACGATTCTCGTGTAGTTCAATAGTCAGGAATCAGGATCTCTTTTGCTTTGCTGATTATTGGACCACTACCTGTGTAAAGAACATTGAACGCTGGATTAGTTGCAAATAAAATAGGTTTCGTGACATGGAATCGGACTTTGTTAGATTTTGGTAGCGTGATTGCTTAAAGGAATAACTTAAAATCAAGTGACTTTGCGGATAAGACGTCATATTATTATTATTCAAATGTGGCTAAGTATTGAATTATCTTGAATGCGCCTGCGCTCGAGATTGCACAACACATCATCAGAGCATTGATATCTCTCACTACATTATCTACAAATACAGTTAATTAATCTTTAGCGCATGGCTTGTGTTTCAAATTTTTAATGCAGGATTGAAAAAGGGTCGATGGTTGAGATATTTCGCCGCAGTACGGATTTCACTAAATCCATTCGCCATAACATATAGTCATTTTAATTGACGTAAATTCCTAGCGATGTCTCCATCTCAGTGACTAGTACATCAATTGAGCAGAAGCTATTTCTTATAATCGGAAAAAAACATAAATTGACATTTATCGGCTTGACATCTCTCATAGAGAAACTGAGATAATGGAATACTCAGGGATTCAAGTAAGAGACGTTAAAATCTCAGAGTACGGTACGCAGATGACGTTTTTTGCACCCATAGATGTCACTCATAATGAAAGCATGTAATCATTGAAGATTGTCCTACACTAGGAAATGGATAATATCAAAAACGGTAAAAGGTAGATCGAAAAATATCTCAGGCAATCAATATAAAATTTCACGATACAACACTCATGATCAAACTTTGGAAGGTTCATCTTTGCTGTCCAATTTCGCTTTCTATGGAACACTCTGCCTCACTTATCACGTGTGCATCAACCTTGAACACGTTGTAGCCTCGATTTGACAAATATATTTTGACCAAATCCAACCTCGCACCTGAGTACATAGGCTGACTCTGCATCATCATTGTAAATATCATGCATTCCTGATATTTTTAATTTATTGTTACTGTACGTTATTTGGTTTTTAGACCGTTAAAAATTTAAAGTTACAATAATTTAGTAATAAGTGAGCTAAAGAATGACGAGTATAACTATGAAAATATTATTCGAAATAAAAAATCAAGTTACCCGCCTTGGATTAAATTCACTTTAGCGTCGATGTTGCATTATTTCTTTCAACCAAACATATGGAAGCCTATGACTTTATTATATGATGACTGTTATCATAGAAAGCGAATTTTCGGCTTGTAAGAAATGGTATGCATCCTGATTTACATGAGAATATTGTAATTGGAAGTTGAAAATTCACTGCTCGATCTGTGTTTAGCAGAGGATTCGAAGTAAAATAATGCCATCATTTGGCTAACATGTCGTGACGCAATAGCCCGATAAAGTTTCATGTTGCTGGGCTATTTCCAAACTGGGTCATAGGTCAGGAATGACCAATTCTAAGCTCAATGTTGATAAGGAAACCGTGTGTTACGTAACTGCTGGTTGCTAGCCGATCGATAACGCCTAATATTTGATAATTTTATTGCGTCAGTTTCGCGAATAATACACTCGGGATAATCTCTGGGAGCAACAGTTATGATCATCTCGAGAAAATTTGGCTAGTGTTTTTGTTCGATAATATTGGATAGTTCATACCATATAGTAATAATTAAATACCAACTACTTACAGAAGCAATAATAATTCCGTGATAGGAAATCTTTCTACAAAGCATCTACAAAGTGACTTTTGTCAGAAAAAAACAGTTTGCCCGTTTTCATATTGAAGGAATCAATAACGAAGCATATTTTTCGTGCTCATGGCGTCAGAATTCTTGGTCTAGTTATGTATGCCCCGATAATGCGCTGGCATTCGAAATGTCCACAATGTTTTGAAACGTTCGTCAGGCAGACAATACATTATAATTCGATGAAATCTGATTAATTTAGGCCATAAGATAGCGAACAATTAAAACTTAATATAACTGAATGTTGGCTGGTTGAAGTACATGAATATTCAGAGAGAAATAAACATCATGCAACTCAGATAATCCAAGGACATTTCTGGAATGGGTTTTACGGTTGAAGTTGGTGATTTAAGATTGCCCATCTATTTTTATCTTCCAATCAATAACCAACTTCGTTCGTTTTACCAACCTAATCACGTTTCGTAGAACATTGCAATAAATGTATACAAGAAGTCAGCATAAAGTGCTGTGCTCAATGAACAAACCGGCTTTTACAACATCTAATTATTTTTCATTTCCGTTCGATTCCGTTTTCGACATTATACGTAATAATTGAGAAAAAATTGTGATGCAGTAATCGAACATCCATTGATGCCCCTTTTGCCGTAACATGCCACTTGAATTCATTCCTCAATGATCGAATTATTTACAAATCATAGCTCTCCAATACTTGAGAATTTACATTTCTCTTTGCTACCAACCACGTAGATAATTTGGGATTTCTATATTACCTTACACCAAATATTACCTATTAAACCGTGTTCAAGATTAAGAATACTTGATTATTCATATAAGATGTCTCTTAATTTCTCATCCACACCATATCGATAAAACATTAAACCCGGAAATCTGGGAACATCAATCCATAATCATTATGTACACAAGAGAAAAGTTGTCAGATATGTTATTGTATTACTGGATCGACGCTTTTGATATACAATCTGTAATTAGCACTAGATGTTGGAACTCTATGACACATATGAGCTCTCACGTTTCACGTATTCCGTGAGTAGTACAAAGCAAATTACATGCGCCGACATTGGTTCTTATTCAAAATGTTACAATTACACTTAATTAAATACAAAATCTGTCACAACGTATCTGTTGTAGAATACGAACTCTGATTTCTTCGGGTTATTTTAGTGGTGCGAATAATGTGATTTGACTTGGTATCCTAAATGAAATTTCTACCAAAAGTAACTCTCGGATTTTATCTTCGGCAATCGACCGCTGTATTAAATATACAAGCCTGAATCGTTTTACATTATACTTCTAGGGAACCAATTCCGTTCAAATGTCCTAACAATATTCAAATGTATTAATAAATAAGAGTAGAAAAACACTGAGATCTACATTACTTGCATTCAACTAAGCTGAAGATCACTAAGTTCCGTAGACTAAAACAGTCATGCAAACGACAAGCTTATTTTGCTTTGATTCATCACATCTTCGACGTGGCCAGCTGATCGTTTAAACCACATGACCAGTAAAGGTCGCCTGATTATTCTCACACGTGAGCAATCAACATATCGAATTTTGTAACTCGTTTGAATCGATTGAGTTTGGAGTACAGATCGTGAAGACAGGCTTAGAGCGTCATCACTGACACTGAAGGAAGGTTACCCATCCATGAAGAAATCGATGGTGCCTAATTGCCTAACTTGGACGTAGTGGTTCAATGGTTTGATGCAGTGCAACTGTAAATCATTAACGCAAAGATATATCATTGACTTCAAAAACTGATCGAACCTTAATTAAAACAGCCAAAATGGTCCTCATGGACTAATCAGCAGAACAAGCAATGTTGACAGTAATTCTACCAGGGAGATAACAAAAACCATATATTTTGCGTTATTTTGCGTCACATTCGTACTTATTTACGCCGAATTATTGTAGCTGCTTGGCGACATGAAGTGCGGAATGGAAATCAGTTACATCCCAAATTTTTTGAGCATTAAGTGATCACAGTTTCATGTTCACACAGCGTATGTCTCCACGCACATTCATACAACCTACGGCTTCAATTTAGAGATTCGCTTATCGTTCAACATTCTAACAAATCCCAAGTCTAACCTGATTATGGCGACGCCTTACATTGAGTTCCTCATAAATTGTGCATAAACAAACGAATTTGGTTAATCATATAATGACTGTATTGCTTCCTTATTACGAATTAATGCTTTTAAAAACACCTTCGGGAGGCAAATAGAAATGGAAGTCGTTGAACATTGTCATTAGCCGATATCGTCAAATTGATATGTGTTCATTTAAGCGTAACTTGCGAAAACGGATCATCTATTAATTTACTGTAGACTGCATATTAGTTTCAGATCCCGCAGATGCGGGATTACTAAATCTGTTTAATATAAACGCAGGGGGCTTTGCTGTTCATTCGATTTCACTGTTTTTGGTGACAAATGCCAGTTTGTTAAAATACTACACATTATTGACTATTTCGATCGCATTTATTTATTATATGAGAACATTTCCCAACATAACAGTGTATGTAGATGGCTCCAACAAAGATATAGTTTTAAGATTACTCAAAAGTAGTATAGAATAATTTTATGGACCAATATTCGTCAGCTGATTACTTATAAATCAAATACAAAATGCTGACCTCGTCGCGCTGCAAATTTGAAAGAATCTATTTGGATAATGTTATTATGAACGGTCAACTTTTACAATAAATATTTGTCAATTATTGTTATCGTCAATTTTTATCGGGCCTTACATTAATCTGTCAAATTTTCCGTCGCCGTGATCACGGGAAATATTCTTCGTAATTGCTTCCTTCAATTTGAAAACGGGCAGACTGGATATCCTACAAACGTCATTTTGTTAATTCTTGCTGTAGATAATTCGTTTCACGAAAATTAGTATTCCTTCCGTAAGAACTTGGGCTCCAATTATTATTATTTGCTATGTTCTATCCAAATTTGTTGGAAAAAGCACTAGCCAAATTTTATCGAGGTGATCATAATCTCAGAAATTATCCCGAAAAATATATTTCGGGAAAATAACGCAATAGTATTATCAAATATTAAGCGTTATCCATCAACTAGCAGTTACGTCACACACGTTTGCCTTATCAACGTTGAGCATAGCATCCTGACCTATGACCCCGGATATGGCAGCAAGTATCAGGTTATTGCGTCACGATATGTCGACAATATCACGGTCTTATTTTACTTTGAATCCTCTGTTAGAAACAAATGAATTTTGACTACCACTTACAATATTCTCTTAATTAAAATCACGCTACAACTATTCTTCCAGCGTTATTCTCTGGCATTTATTCGAAAACATTAGCGGCGTATACTTTGAATTGAGGAACCCCAAAATTACTTGGTAAAATACAATTTTTATAAACACAGATATATTTGTTATTAAGGTTTTACACACAAAATGGATACATGGCAGTGTATGTCGAGGTACAACCAAACTTTCATGTACATGCAATGTACGCATTTGCAGGGATGTAATAGTAGCCGGGGTTGACTTGCATTAAACCGACAGTTTCCGCGGGAGACGGACCGCTGTAATTGAATAGTAAAGGGGAGATAATGTATTTACTAATTAATCTCGATACAATACATTCTAAGACTAGTGAAAAAGGAAATCAATCAACCTAGAAGCAAATATTCTGTCGAACGTACGCTATTACTTCAATAATGATGTAATGAATGAATGCTATCATATGCACATTCTGCTTAAGCATTGAAAATTGCACACATCAATGTAGATAGTTTCTGCAACAGATGAGATAAACGCATCAGGACACGAAGTCTAACTTATTCTCTGTGATAATTCAAATTTTGACCTCATGAATTTTATGAGAAATACAAATAGTCGAGTTTCACATTATTTTACGTTAGATGCAACTGAGCGCAACACTTCCATGCAAACTATTTAAACATATTTGAATTAACGCACTACCGAAGGTTCATTATCTTAGATTTATTTCAGAATATATACGCATCAATTTACATTGAATATAGGTGTTTGAATGGAAGACAACTCACAAGAACTGTGCTTTATTTTCCAGATATTGCGCATGGATCATCGCATCTGGTTTATGGAGAATTTGCCCGTGAACCTGAGTAGCAGCGAAATGTTGAATCTCCGAGTTGGTCGTGATTTCAATTGATGATACCCACTGAGCTGGGTTCACGTATAGATTTACATTGTCGTATGACTGGGTTGCGAGTGAATAAGATGTGAACGGGTTCGGGTAAGCACATGCCCAGTTGACGTTCGGATGGTATTGGTTATATGATACACCAGAATTTGTCGTGTGATTTTCAAGCTTTGCTAAATAATTCAATACAGGTGATTTCGTTGAAACTGAATGACTCCGCGTGATGTGCATCTGGGAAGCGTTGTTTGACGACGCTGGTGAATAATAATATTGTTCACAATTCACTGAAAAACATTGCTCTATTTCAGCGTCGGAGGACGAAGTCGACGAAAACATATCGTATGGAATAAGGTTGCAGTAGATTTCGTTTTCTTTGTGTGCTTTTCTGAGCCATCGCAAATTTTCGAGTAAACCATGTTCTGGAAGGACATCCATTCCTGCAAGCTGAGTGATTAATTGTGTAAATTTAATTTTTGCAATTATTATTGGATCTTATTATGTATATGCTTCATTTATGACCAATCGGTCAGCCTAAATGTTAATGAACTTACCGACCGTCAGCTCAATATGACATGTAGAACATTGTGCTTGCGTTTTTATTGCACAATTCACCGGCGATTATCCAATAATCATGTCCGGGTGAGCCCAACATCTCATTGTTGCACCGGATTGGCTCGCTGAATTCCCAATCAGTAAACTCTGCTCAGCGATTACGTCATAGCACCCCCATCTCCGTAAGTGCTTTCAGCTCGAAAAACATGAATGGAAAATAAAAAAATTCAAATTCTAGCATCATTGCTGCGTACTAATTCAACTGAAAGAATTTATTATTCAAAGATTCACATTACAAAATTTCCTTAAATCTGTTTGTAAACAGATTGTATTGTATTGTATTATTTCTCGTGATATAAGTCGAAAGCATGGTGTCGATGCATGTGATAATTTTGCTTATACAATTTATCTATCTGATATCGGTTGTTAATGCTCACCTACATGAAAATATGTGAACTTCGTCAACCGGATTAGCAAGAATATTTTCTTAGTGATCACTAGGTTGCTACTTTAAAGATAGTCAGGTATAATTCTATTCAATTTCATTCCATTTTAGTTGTCTAATAATCATATAACATAACAAAAAACAGAATATTATGGGAACTGCTAAAAATATAACAAACAAACACGCGATTTGGTTGCTTACTGAGCAGTTTACGAATCACGTAAAATCCAAAGGATGGAAATTGTTTTCAATTGGTACGATGACAAATGTAGATTCATGGATCAACACTTACAGATTCTATGGATGCACGGGTTAAGGGTCAAATTATAGAATGTCCGATTACAAATAGAAACCAATCCATTTGAAGTGACCAGTGTGACGCTGGGCGAGTAAAAGCAATATCCAATGACGCAACCGATTACGTAAATACGCCATCGAATTCTCCGATTCCAAACAAACATTCACGTCGACAATACGCCGAAGCGACATGATATCTACCATCTAAGCAGTTAAACGTCCCGCGACCGGCGAGATCGACCGGCACACAGTGTACAGTCACTCCCTTGACTATCTTGGGCTTGTCGCAATGTATGGAAGGGTAGTGTCAACATACTAGGGATAGATTGAAGTACCATAAATAAAATGACGAAAATCGTGCGGCAGCATGGATTTGAGCCAGTTGAACCATTATTATTGGTACGGCTAACTTGTTACTCAAATTCATTAAATCTGCATCAATTAATCGGACGAAATGACGAAGTTGAAGCTTTTTGTGAGTCCCAAAAGCTTGCGATGCAATTAATGAAAAATGCAGCACAAACACGTCTAGCTACAATCAAGATTACCCAGAAGCGTAATTGACTTGCTTGATTTAGCTGTGGCGGACATGTTCCGTATCCACAAATCCTAAGACTCCAGAAATAACGTTTTACGCGATTATATTTTATACAAGTTTAAAATTAGTTGGAAAATCGACCGCAGACAAATACAAGAGAAATTAGACTAAGCCAATCAGAGTTTCATATGGTACTGATTGATGCAAAATAACTTCAAATAGAAACACCACCAAAATGCACAAAATTACAAACATGTTTTAATTTGGTTCACTGATTATGTAATTAAATCACTCAATATACAAATATGGTATTGCGAAATTCGAAACTATTGTTTCTATAATGATTACTAGTGTACGCATAACAATATGTATTATTACAACATTACTGATAATATGTTGGTGTACAGACTTGACTTAATGTTGTAATAAATAGAAATTGCTAATTACACTTTGCATTCAATCGGATAAATTCGATTCTGCTAAAAAGACTGTTTGTTCAGATCTCGCAAACCAGAAATGAAAAAGAATACTCCAAAATGAGTGGGACTCAAGATCGTTAAAATGCTTGTGCACTATGTGAAAGAATTCAAGAAACAATGGCAGCCGACATGCCTGCTTTGAAACATTTTGTGATTCGAAATGTGCGACATTTATTCCGGGTAGTTTTATTCTCCGTGTATCTTCCATCTTCAGGGCACACATATTTTCGACGCTCCCGAAAGCTTCACCGAAAAAATGCCAGAAAGTATGAAATTATTGAATGAGACCAAATCGAGTTTTAGTTACGATTATTTAATAAGGCAAGATATATCCCGCATCTTCTCTCTTTGCGCACGCCATAGCCATTTAATGATGCCTCCAGAGTCGCCCAGTCTCTGCAGACAACACAAAGGACACGGCTGGGTTCAGAATCATTCATTTTGAGAAGAGATTGACGTTGATCCAAATAGGCTCGATACTCTCCACGTCTAGATCAGGCGGCAGTTTCCGATTGATTCGGACATTGTTGTGTGTTCGTTCTGTAAAAGTGACTTCAAAATATGTAGAAATTTCTATATATCGATAAAAGTATTATTTCA
>JACCGJ010012420.1:0-22205 GCA_013407085.1 Atriophallophorus winterbourni
AACATTAAATTACGGATTAATTTTCTGGATTCCATTCGTATTCGAATGGAGTTCAATTCGTAAAATCATGTTGCGAATTTTACAAAAATATTTTGTCGGGGATTACTTGATATCATTGAATGAATTTCGAGACAAATTTTCCGTGAACAAAAATATTTGACTTGTTCGCAACCACCAAGCTGGCAGTCATAAATATTAATTGAAATAAAATAATACGCAATCCAGATAGTTCAATTGATGACCATATTCCTATGGTTTAGACAATTATTTATTTACTTCTAATTCATTTAATTCAACTCGATTTCAGTATACTCAAACATCTGCAAAATACATTATCACCATTTTCCAACAATGATATCACAACAAAGCAAATTACAATCTTGAAGCATAATTCAAAAACTTTTGAGTACAATCAGTTAGATCAGGTTTGGGGTAGCGTCTCGCTACCTAAACAGAAGATTCTTCAGACTGAGGAACTTATCCCATTAATAAGGGATTCGTTAAACGCACTTGCCGGTGAACAGGTTGATACAGTACGCAACAGTATCGGTGATGTCATCAAAAAGGAGCAAAGAGAACCAAACCTTTATTAAAAATAAAACAAGTTAAAAACACAGCCATTACTAAGATTAATACAGGAAATTTAATGGTAATTTAGAACAGGAGCGACTATTTAAACAAGGTCGGGATACTCTTATACGAGGACTGTTATGAACGGATAGAAAATAGAAAAATTTAACATAGTGATGAATAACTGCACATGGTTGTTTCTAGTATCGGACATAGCGTTATGGACAGTTCGTAAAAGGTTTGTTGTATAACTTGTATCGAAAGATTGCTCTCACTCTTAGATTCTACAGTAATACGTCCTCGGTCATCAAAAACATATACCACTTTGCATAAAGTAGGTAACATTTTGGTTAGCTTTGATTGGAATGCTATTTTTACCAAAGTAGATACGAAAAGTGCGTTGCAAATAGTAAGGAAGGCACCGAAATCAAATGCCAGTTTGTCAGTTTACCTTCCTTAGCTATTTTAATGTCTAATACCACCTATAAAAGCCACAAAGAAAAAAGAATAAATAACAGGCACTCCTTCGTTTTTAAACTGTTTGGCGCAAGATTTAGACGGAAAGATGGGAACTTTAGTCTATCTGAAACACATCGTTACAGATGCTGAAATACGATACACCTTCGCTCATTCGAAATAGGTCTTCAAGTTTATAATGTCTGCCATTTTATACGTAGGACACCTGTGCACCGATGAAAGAGAACAAAACAAACTCATCGAGATGCGAACCAACAGCTCATAGACCACGGTTATCCGAAAAGTTACGTGAAATGCCCATTGAGGGTACAATACCCGTCAGCAAAATTGTACAAAATTGTCGAGATACGGTTTCTATACCGAATGTTAAAGGCACATTAAAGGCAATCAGTAGAATACTGAACCCGTCATCCATACATGAGACATAGAATAACGGGTAAACTATTCTTTCGGTGCTGCTGCACTTCAAGTAGAAGATTCTTTATCAAGCATTACGAAGAACATCTACACAATCAAATGTAATGATTGCTCTGGTGTTTACATAGGGCAGTCTGACCCCCGGAAACAACCGATCAATACACAAAATTAAAATCACATACTAAACACCGAAACAGTACAAGTGGCAACAAATTCAACCTCGAGATGAGAAGGAATGTCAATTTCTTACAAGTTATTCAGCCTTGGCCGAACACGTATTTGATGCAGTCTACATCATCGATCTAAAAATATGGAGGATTTAGAACGCGGTATTAAACCGTATGGTGGACACCTGCAGCGGAGACAGTCGAAATTACGACAACAGTTCGATGGTGGCCAATAAGGTGGATTGGGAAGAGTTATCCACAATCTGACGCTCAGTACTG
The DNA here is from genome assembly GCA_013407085.1 of Atriophallophorus winterbourni. NCBI lineage: Eukaryota > Metazoa > Platyhelminthes > Trematoda > Plagiorchiida > Microphallidae > Atriophallophorus > Atriophallophorus winterbourni. The sequence goes on from JACCGJ010012420.1 coordinate 1,911, forward strand.
ATGCGAAGCCAAGTACTTCACATTCATCTTATACCTAATAGCTAAGTAGATTTTCTTCATTTTTTAAACTTTGACCTCATTAGTTATGTCCTTTTACACATGTGTGTGTTAGTGCCAACTGACTTTGACCGTGTTTACTTGTATTAGATTGGGCCGTATTGGGCAAATTGACCACTGATATGAGCCATGAATGTGACTTGCCACTTGGCTTAATATAGGCAGTAAGATCAAAAACAGAGGCGGTGGTTGAAATGTTACATAGTCATGTTACCAGTCCTTGGTCTGACGAAGCTTCTTTGTCAAAAGCGAAACGTCAACCAAAACCTGCTCCAACCGATTGCACTCAAATCTGTATGCAATTGATTGGAATACACAATCAATTCCAAATATATTCCAATCAATTGAAGCACAAGTGTTAGTAATGAATATTTTAAATTTCCCAAGTAACAATAACTGTCCACTATCTTCAAACGCACACCTGGTCACATACCAACACTGCGGTGGGAATTGCACATCTGTTTTGATTATGTTTGAAGCGATTTTCACATGTTTGTGTGTGCAAGGTTGTTCATTAACAGACGCAGTGAACATGCTCACCGATTTTCCGATAACACCTCTTTTTGCAATTGGCACGAATCACACTTCCCCGTCTCCGATTTCGCTGTGTCCCATTTAGCGACTAATAAATAATTGTCCCAGTAGCGATATCCGTTGTAACGAATGATCGATTAACCGAGCTTGACGTATTCGAGGGAATTTGTTAATGACATGTGTGTGCGTGCGTTATCGGTGGTTCACATAACTCGCAAAAGCAAAACACATAATAATATTTCGGTTATTAATTATGCAAAATATCTATTCGTAATTGCACTAACTTGGTTATATTTAACTTTGGATTGTCATACGTCCGAATGAATAAGTAGAATCTGGAACAACAACAAGAGTGCTGAAAGTCCTTCATATATACACTTGAAAATTTATTATGTTAGTAGTATGCAAATAGAGTCTACTAGAAGGTGCTGATTGATCTGTCTTTCACGGAACTATTACGGAAATGTCCTTATGAGACTCATCTCATATCCGGAACCATACGACGCTTTATGTCCTTGTGAGGTTAAACCCTTAAACGCGGTTTTGAAGTCGTACTAAGATATTTGTCGAAGACGTGACATGTTTACTTTTATTGCGCTGCTTTAAGCTGTATTCCACTTACTTCCTTGCTGGTAGCTCAGTGATTAATACTTATTTAATACTCGTTCAGTGCCCTCGCCTAATCAGCCTCATGGAGAAAAATAGACGTGTATCGAACATGGGGTAAATCACGATTGCATCTTTAAACCATAATAAACATGTGCACATTTGAATCGTCAAAGATCACAAGAACGCACATTTAATGCTAATGTTAAAACGTACGCTTCCTGATCACTTACACGACCCGACAGGCGTTGTCAAATCGAATAAACCAGCTTCATCAATAATTTGTTGAATACCTCCATGTACATGTTTGTGCACATGCTTTTATAAATCACGAAATTGCGCCAAAATTTGTGAAATATGTTACTTTTATTTTTTACTCATGATCACAATTACTCAAATTATATTGTCAACCAGTATGTTATTGTGAACGTTTCAAATATTACGGTTATTTCAAGCTGATGACATATCCGCACATGGAAAGGCAAAAGGAAATCGAGAGAATTCGTCTATTAATGTTAACAAATATCGATTTCGAGTACTTGAAGGTAAAGGACCTTTGAAATCTATACTCAGACGTTCGAAAGGCTGTGTGGCTTTAATAAGGGTACCGGAAGACCTGAAAAACCTTGGCTTTAGTTCAGCACACACTCTGCAATTGGCAATGACTCGTTTGACATCGTCTACCGAATAAGGAAGATTTTTGCACCGGACAAAATGAAACATTCGGGTGATTCCTGGATGGCAGAGTGAGGTGTGCAGCTCCTTCAGTTGTTCAGGGTTAGTAATGGACTCACAGATGTTACGTGATAAAGTGTCCGCAACATGGTTTTCTTTACCCGGTCGATACACAACATCATACTTGTATTCGGAAAGCTCGATTTTCCAGCGCTGTATCTTATCGTTTTTGATTTTACTCTTTTGGCTGCCACCATACATAAATGCAACCGAGCGCTGGTCAGTGACCAGTTTAACGACTGGACTGAGTGTGTGGACAATGGTTACTCCATCCACGCATGCTTTTTAGACATGTCAAAGGCTTTCGACCGCGTCAATCATAGTATTTTAATCCAGAAACTTGAATTGCACGGGATAACAGGAAAACTTCTTGCTTGGCTAGAAAACTATTTACGCGACAGGATTGCCCAAGTCAGAGTTGACGGCGCCTTATAGAAACCATTCAAAATTACGAGCGGAGTGCCCCAGGGTTCGGTCCTCGGACCGATTTTGTTTTTGATCTACGCAAACGACATTCCCGAGCGTGCTAAATGCAAGATTATGTTATTTGCAGACGATATAAAGCTTTGGAGAAGCATACGTACCAATGATGACTGTGAAACTTTGCAGAAGGATCTAAACACATTGCACGATTGGTCTTTGAGAAACAAACTACCATTCAACTTCCAAAAGTGCAAGGCGTTAAACATTGGAAAGACTGTTAATTACAACTACAATCTTGGGTCCCACCAACTCGTCTGGACAACTGAAGAGAAGGATTTGGGTGTTTGGACCATTTCAAGTCTGAAGACTTCACTGCAGTGCAAAGCGGCATACAAAAAGGCGTCACAAGTATTGGCGTTATTGAGACGAATTTTCGGCAGATTCTCCAATCAGTCGGTGCCCCGTATCATGAACACCTATCTGAGACCAGCGATGGAGTACGCTGTTCAGGCTTGGTCACCCTGGATTCAGACAGACATCAATCTTCTGCAGCGTATTTACCACCGAACCACAAAGCTTGTACCCGGACTAGCTGCTAAACCATACGAAGAACGTTTGAGGAGTCTCAATCTTTTCGACTTTCGCTGTCGTCGACTAAGAGGTGACCTCATACTGATGTACAATACTATGCACGTCCCTAACCATCCCTTGTCCAAACTTTTCACACGCTCGCCACCCCGTGCCAGTCGGAAACACGAACTTTCAGTGCTTATTCCCACCACACTTCAATGAACTGAACTGTCGAAGTATATTCGATGCGTACGTGTAATTTCAATGGAAACATCACCCCTCCCTACACTGTAACCACTCAGCCATTTACCGGAGATTTGTTAAGCTAAATTTGGACAAACACTTGAGAGACAACCACAAACTTTGATACGATTTACACTACATGAGTTTCCTGTTCTTCTTTTTTATTGTTATACCTCATACACCCTCCATCCTCTGGTTATGTTAAGCTAAATCGCCCTTCTAGACCATTACAACTTTGAATCACTTTGAATCACTTTGGAATTAATTTCGAACCATCAACCTTGATTTTGATAAAAAATTTCTTTTTGCAATAGTTGTCATCCAATGGTACGTGAAAAGCATTATCTTTTTATCACCATAAAATCTTGATTCTTGATTCTTGAACTTTGATGAAAAAGAATTTTTGGCTGAGTGAATTTTTTTCCCGACAATCCTTCAATCGTTTCATTTCTTACGTACATGTGGAAGGTAATTAGGGATTCACCTGGCAAGACAGAGTAAGGTTCGATATCGAATAAGGTTTACAAAATCATGGTTAGGGTTGAAACAAACACGATGGATTTTGCATATTTGCTACAATACTTTTAATACTTGGTCGCATTTCTGTTTCATTTGTAACAAAGTGAATCCGGGTTTTCTAGAGGATAAGTTAACGCGCCATTTAAGGGTGCTATCGAAATGGAACGTAAACCTAATTGACTATACAAAATCATCAGCGCAATAAGCAAAGAGGTCCATTGTATCTGCTCAGGAAACGGAACTCATCATCGCAAATTATTACTCCGCATCGACCAGGACTGATCCATCTTGATTACAATTTTGCAGAATTGGAACAAAGTGAGCTCCATCATGAAGGAGGACAAGCAAAGTTACTCTAACTACCTGTCTTTGAAAATGCATAAAAACCCCGAATTGCTATATCTGATTTTTAATCCTTGATCCGGCGTTAAACCAAAAGATTTCTGTGTGCGTGCTGAGAATGGAATAACAGCATCAACACAGGAAAAAGCTGATGCTCTTGTCCGATAAACAGCTAACTAAAACCAAGGACAATTAACCTAGTTTATAGGAGCGTTTATGCGAACGAACTTTAAAAACGTCATGGGAGCTGAGGAAATCATACTCGCTTCACACAAAACCTTTGACCAAGAGCAATGCGTCGAATGTGAGAATTTTTTAAACATTCTCTAATCAAATGAGTGGTGACAGCCGCATTGGAGACTGAAATTAGTTCACCTGTCATCGGTAAATCATTTTACATATCATGTTTCAACAATTTCGGATAACCTTTGGTTAGACATGGAGATTAAAAAACAAATTAGCAGCAGTCATCTGTCCCCGTTCGAACTCTCGTGTCTGGGAACACAGCAAGTTGACTGTGAAGATAAACATGATGGTATACAGCCTGTGCGTAATAAAAGCTTTACTTTACGGCAGAGATACATGGACCATCCACGAAAGATATGAACGGAGGGTGAATGCTTTCCATTTGAGACGCATTCGCCGTAACTTAAACGTATCCTGGATTGACAAAGAATCGAATGCCGAAGTGCTTTATAAAGCTGTCCACCTTACTACGACAGCGCCGCGTACGCTAGCTGAGCCATGTGTACAGATTTGAAAATTGTCGTATACCAAAAGATCTATTGTATGATGAGTTGTAATTAGGTAGTCGACCATTGGGCAGACCGCACTTGTGGTACAAAGACGTTCACAAAAGAGATATGAAATCTCGCGGCATGACCCTACAAGTTTGGAAGAACTTCGTCAGGACCGCTCGATTAGGGCCATTGTGCAAAGCGCCATACACAAGCTGGAAAAGAGCAGATACAGTTCTTGTCTACTGAACGCAGACCACTCCGCCGGTGTGCAAGTGACGCTAATTGAACGAGTATTGCTTATGGTTGCGATCGCTGTGGGAGAATTTGCCACTCCCCCATCGCACTGTTTAGTCATTCTGAGTGCGCTGAATATGAAGCCTTCATGAGCTTGTGATGTACATCCATGGTCGATATCGACCGAAGGAGGACAACAAACACACACAGTATAATCTTCTGACCTTACTTTCTTTGATGTCCATAATGTTTTCAAGGATTCAAAGATTTAAGGATTAATGGTTAATAGGTTAATACTTCACAAAACTTCAGGATTACGGTATGAATGAAAATGTGAAAAATTATAGTAATGAACAAATAGAGAATATCAAATGTAAGGCTCATGAATGATGTTCGTTTGCATATATCATTGCGATTTCACTTTAAATATCCCCAGGCAAGGAGAGCCCACCACAAGTTGGGGTAGAGAATTCCAAAGAAATTAAGCACGTGCGACAACAAATGGCGCGGATGATCAATACGGAATCTTGAGACGTGTCACTTTCTCATCACACACTTTAAAAAGTGATTTAGTAGATGTCCTTCGATAGACACAATTCTATAGATTAGAATAATATCACCCCGTATTCTCCTTTTGGTAAAGTCACATAGACCCATACGTCTCAATATTTCGGTGTACGGAACATTGCGAAGACTCATCACTATATTTGTTGATCTGTGATAGATTTCATCAAAGAGAGAAATATCTTTCACAGACAAGGTGCCCAGACCTCTACCACACACTACATTGTAGGGCGAATGTAGACGTTCATTATCTTTGGTAACGTTACAAAAGAGATTCTTCCAAATATTTTTCGAAAGATACCTAACAATCTGCTGAGCCGTCGAAATATATTATGGCAGTGAACCGTGCTATTCAGGTTTCCACTGATCCAACGAGCTCTATGCCATGTTTTCAGTTCCCAATCGATATTTCCAAGGAACATTTTTGCCTAGGTGGAGCATCTTACTTTATATCATCCACGAACAGGACCATTTGGATGCTATGAGTGGGGTGGGGGTATTTCGTTTATGTATAAGAGGAAACTGAGTGGGCCTAGCACAAATCCTTTTGGGATTCCGCTGGTGGCTTTGTAATTTTTATCTAGCACTCCGTTTAATCTAATTTGTCGATCTGATAGGTTTTCGAACAACCATGAGAGGAGTGGATCACATACTCCTGACGGCATCAATTTTTGAAAAAGCGAATAGTGTTTGACTCTAGCAAAATCATTTGAAATGTTTTAGTAACAAACGTGAATGCAATACCTTCTATCCAACTCTTTCGTCCAGTCGCATAACGCTATGAGAAGATTCTCTAGATAAGAGCCGTGAGATAGAAATCCATCTACTGAAAAGTGATTCTTGTCTTATTTCTGGCGTAATATCTGCAATCCTAAGAGGTGTTTACTTATCAACGAGTTCTTCTCGCAGTAGTATGCTATTGGCGGGTCATTTAGAAGTAAATCCTTGATGACGACTACATCAGATGGCTTGTAGAGCTCATTTTGGCTCACGTTGATCCACTTCACAGGATTTTTCAAACTGATAATGCGGTTTTTGAACGCTTCCCAGAAAAGTGTCATTTAGGCCCCATATCCGAAGAATATTTTGAAACGCCAATTTGTGTAGTGTTCAAGGTAGGCACTTTTAAAATGTGTGTTCATGTCCAGCTGGTGTAACAATTCTACCAAAATGGGACGAGCTCTACTTTTAATTAGATTCCACCAGCCTACACAACGGACTCTCTTTATCTGACAGTTAATTAGCCGACCATGCGCATGATACACCGAAGCATGGAACGATCCATTTGCCACTAGAATATGCTTACGAGATTCAGCGGCTCTTCGCGATGTAGAGTTTACTTTGTTTCCACCATCGTATTTAGTCCGGATACCTTACTAACTGGCTTAGCCGATACATTTATTTGCTTTTCTGAAGCAACGACGTTAGGTTGCTGCGACTTTAATTGTGGTTTATTTATAGCGACAGCTCTTTTTATGATTCATTTTAACTGATCTTGGTGATTTTCGATCGACCCGATTTAACGGAAGTTTTTGCGAAATATTTTTTCCTAGCCACTTCTGTGTATAAAAACGAAGATAGTCTACATTCTGATACAACTTAGCTTTCATAATGTGGAAATTCGAAGTGCAGTAGTGATGAGCTCTAATCACATGCTTTCGAATGAAATCCACCATCCGGAACAAAACAAGGTAAACAAGGTAATACTTGAATGCCACTGTTGCATAGAGTTCGTACAACGAACCACGATGTTCAAACACAGATTCACATAGTGACTCGTGGTCAAGCACTAAAGGTGCGTATGGTTGACCAAAATGATTTGTTGCTCACATACCCCGAAATTACACTCCACTACTTGTATTTAGCAAGAGTAACCTGATCGTAATTCCCCTATGATTGAAAAACTAGATAAGAAGTGAGGATGTTTCAAAACTTTGGTCTCCTAGCTATCGTCTGACTAAATGCTTAGGCGAAGGAGCTGACTTGGAAACCAGACGACTAAGAATTCAATGTGAAAATAAATTTGATAATTATGCGAGGTCATCTTTCACAAATGCAGGTTCTTTTGGTTGAACACGATTCAAAACGACCAATGAAAACGCAAATAATTACCCCATGATGTAACAAATCTAATGGTAGCGTGATCGGCTATCGATATCATAAATAAAATGCCTTCACAATTATAGAATGTGGTACATAAAACAGAAATTCCGCTCTTGCGCTGCAAAAGGTAGCTAAATTGAAACGGTGGATGGATTAAATTATCTAAGAATTGAAAGGCTTGCGCGCGAAAATTAAAACGCTACACGGCACCCCCACTGCTTCGAAAACTTGAACTCGAAATGCACTATTATTTAACCTAGCGGGGCCCTTTATTATTGGTTCGAAGTCTAGCAGAGATTTGTATCAGAGATGTATCAGCGATTTTATCCGAATGTTATGTTGGAAGCCTTTTACCCACACGATGCGAGTCTACCGTGTAGGAAGATGGAAGATGGGTAACCGCCTTCAGGTAATCGTGGTTGAATTCAAATACCAGGCGGATCGGGATTCATTCCTGTCTATGGCCGTGCACATATTCAAATCAACCCTAGATAAACTTCAGTTCATACCGACAACACTCTATCCCGGATTTGAAAATACTCTTCTGCTTTGAATAGGAGAAAAGTAGCTGTAGGAACGTCTGCTATTCATAAGTATAACGTATCACAAAACGCTGTTCAGTCACTACCGATCATTCCGGACAGCACATCGCCACGATTATTACTCTTGGTCAGACATGGTTGATTGTCTTACTGCCAAAGAAAATTGGAGAGAAGCTGGTGATCAAGTAGTTCCGCCTCTACGATCGATGCGGTATCAATTGTCAGACAACTGTCTATTACCTTAACGCAAGAGGCTACCAAACCTCATGCTCATTCTCTGAGTAGCACGGGAAAAACGTGCAGCTCTCCTGAGTGCTTCGACCAAGCGCTAAGCAGGATTAGTTTCAGAAGCACGAATAACTAACGTCCCAGTAATGTACGTTAATTTATTTAGTTTAAGGAATAAATTGACTGAACTCTCTTTTCGTCCGTCACAATTCCACCCAAGGGTTATATCACTTTGTTAAATCGGACTGCCTGCCAATAAACATTAGGGAACGAGTATCTCGTAATTAAGCGATAGGCATGGCGATAAAAGAGTCGGAGGCGTTGTACTCCGCCTCGAGTATGGTTTGCACTTTATGGGTATTGGTATATATCTACCCAGAAAAAACAGTCAAGTTTTTACGAGTATTCTGAACTGCGAAGGTAAATTCAAGTTTTTTGAATGGTCCTAAAAGCAACAAGCTTAACAACAACCATAGGATGGTAAAAATTAAAATTTAAGTGTATCAACAATATAAGAACATGAAATTAAACAGTATGTAAGTGTTCTGGAAACGAATCATGCAATAAAAATTCGTCTAATTTCGTTTTAAAGTCATGCAAGCTAGTGGCGTGAGCAACGGTTGAAGGTAAACTGTTCCAAGTAAAACAGACACGGAAAGAGTAAAAATACCTTCTACAGTTCAGGCGGGAATGGGGTACGACCAGCACATATTCATGGGTCCGATAATTCCTCGTATCCCTTCGCGTGAATAAATCCTGTAAGGGATGGTTCTGGGTATGGAATGTTTTGTAAAGTAAGATAAGGTCTCCTCTGATTCGTCGATAGGGAAAATCAAACATATTCAGTTGAGCTATCCTTTCTTTATGTGGTTTGTTTCGGATGCTGAGAACTAGTTTCGTTGAGCGGTGATAGATTCGCTGCATAAGTTCCACATCCCTCTTGAGCCACGGAGACCATGACTGCACACCGTATTCCATGACTGGTCTCAAGTATGTATCATGATCCTTGGGAATATCATGGGTGAAAATTTCCGAAATACGCGTTTGAGTAGATTTAGAACACGTGTTGCTTTTTATAGGCACTGTTAGTTTGAGAGTGATTTTTTTAAACATGGAAACATATCCAAGGACACCCAAATCTTTTTCTTCACTGCAATTTTCAAGGACATGCGAACCTATGTGATATGTGAACTCTACTCGATTCCCACATTCATGATCCTGCATTTGTTGAAGTTAAACGGCAGTTTGTTCTTCAACGACCAGCTGTGAAGCGTATCAAGATCCTTTTGTAATAGCAGACAGTCTTCTGGACTATGAATGCTGCGCCAAATCTTTATGTCATTCGCAAATAACGAAATGTTACATCGAACAATTTCCGGTACTTCATTGACCTAAACCAGAAACAGGATCGGACCAAGGACTGAACCTTGGGGAACTCCGCTAGTTGCTGCAATTGGTTTGGATTATGCACCATCAACACGTACCTGGTTAGTGCGATTTGTTGAGTAGTCATTTAGCCAATTCAGCAACTTTCCTGTGATACCAAGCCTCTCAAGCTTCTGCAGTAGTAGGGAATGGTCAACACGATCGAATGCTTTTGATATATCTAAGTAGCACGCGTGTATTGCTTGTCCTTTATCTACCGATTTTGTCCAATCATCTAGCGTTACCAGTAAATTAGACAAACAGGAATAATTTCGTCTGAATCCATGCTGGTTCCTCGAAAGCAACTGATTTTTCTCGAAGTGTTTCATTAGATCGTCAACAATGAGTCGCTCAAGTAATTTTGAAATCACTGGTAACAGAGTAACGGGTCGGTAATTGGAAACATCGGAGCGATTTCCACCTTTGTAAATTGAAGAAATTATTCCTCGTTTCCAATCTGTAGGAATCACTCCGCTTGCCAGTGTTTGCTCGAACAAATAATTGAGTGGTTTGTATAGCAAACTCGCAAATTGCCTCAATATTTTCGGGGTTATTCCGTCGGCCCCAGGAGACTTTCCGGTTTTAAGATTAAATAAACCTTGGAGGACGCGTTTCTCAGTGACACTTATTTCACTTAGGGCAACCGTGTTTGAAAGTGAGAGCTAATCCGAATTTTGGGATATTTCGTTGTCTTGATCAACATCAATATCGACCGTACAATTTTAAGGAACAACACGTGACAAAGATGTTTGTCTAACGGTTGGTGTAAGATCAATCTCTATTTTCTAAGTCTCCTTCTTTCCTTCAGCTGTTTCACTTAATAATATTTTAATTTTTAGAAACAAACGGAAAAAATCACCACCCCATATACCCTGTGGTCTGATAATGAACCGAAAAAGACATCATTTATTTCTGCTTTATATACTCCACGCCATTACTGGCATGAAACTTTCTTGCCGCCGAACTGCCGGCAACGAAATCTAAATGAGACTTCATACAAGTCGTTCAGCTTTTTCCACAATTAAGCATTAATCTTGTTTGATCGACGCGAGGTTGTTTTCGTTCAATGCATCACTTCACTTTGCAGGCATGCACCACCAAATCCAAATCCCATATCCATATATGGACAACAAATCAAACTAACCAACCAGAATGCAGTTAAATGAAACAGCTTGTGGAAATCACCGGTTCGGGGCAAACGGATGTCCATATTTGGTTATGGGCAGAATTGCGGATTGGGATGAAATGTTTTCCTCGGGTAGGGTTGAAAACGTGACATGAATTAATGAAGGCTGGTGAAACAAAGTAGAATTTTGGGAAATAATTCATCCGCAGAATAATTTAAAATATGTAATATTTTGTTTTCGAGTACAACACTGAAAATGGAATAGTTGAACGGGATAGAGAAGCTGAAGAAGTGGTAGTTGTAGAGAGAGTTATAGTGATATTTAGATATTTCTGCTCCGGTCTGCTTGTGTTGAATTCTTTAGGAAACTGTAATCATAAGTGTATATCCGGACTAGCTGCTAAACCATATGAAGAACGTTTGAGGAATCTCAATCTTTTCGACTTTAGCTGTGGTCGACTAAGAGGTGACCTCATACTGATGTACAATATTATGCACGTCCCTAACCATCCCTTGTCCAAACTTTTCACACGCTCGCCACCCCGTGTCAGTCGGAAACATGAACTTTCAGTGCTTATTCCCACTTCAAGACTGAACTGTCGAAGATATTCGTATGCTGTACGTGTAAGTTTCACATGGAACACCCTCCCCTCCACTGTTACACACTCAGCCAACCTGGATATTTTTAAAGCTAATTTGGACAAATACTTGAGAGAAAACACAAATTTTGATACGATTTACTCTACATGAGTTTCCCTGTTCTTCTTCTTGTTTATTGTATATACCTCATAACTCCATCCTATGGTTATTGTTAAGCTAAATGCTTTTTAGACCATCACAACTTTGAACTTTGAATCAACTTTGAATCTCAAAATTCGAGTTTTATTGTGTATTGTTGAAAAAGCGATTGACTTCACAATAACCGAAGAATAAAACACTGATATATCACGTAGTAGTTTATAGTAGATTCAGGATTTATAATCAAACTTGCAACCATTACCACGGATGTTGCTAGAAGTTGGAATAAGTTATCCTGTGGGTTGGAGAAACTAGTAAGAACTTTGTATGCAAGAATAAGATCACCAACTCGCGCTGTTCTTTGTGAAAGCGTCCTCAAATCCAGTCGTGTGAGTCGCTCGACATATGGCGTATCTTCAAAGCCATGGACAACTTTCAAGCCCTGAGATATAAGCGGTCGAGAAGAAAAATATCATTCTGAAGCCATGGTGTCCAGGCTTGGGCAGCATAGTCTAGTACCGGGTTTATATGTGTTTATCATGAGAGGAAAATATTCGTCGTAAGATACCTAGCGGCAAAGAGTCACATTTGTAAACAGTTTGACATAGTATACCACTTTTCAAACTATGACAAATCCAGACACCTTTTCTTCTAAATGTACTCCAGGATTTGGTCGCCAGGATCGCGACCGATCTTGCTTTACTTTACTTTTGTGAGACTATCTCCTCCTGGAGGATGGGTCGGCTTCGTTAATGTCACGGATTGCAGCCATCCACGCTTGGCGGTCAGAAGCGAGATGCTCACAGAGATAGGCATTACTCGGCCGTTCGGCGACCGTTGCTCGCTGATGGTGTCATTTACATTGAGCAGCCAAGAGCTCTATCTGCTCCTCCCCAGCTTGCAGACGACGCTTTACACAATGCCTCCAATGTGAGCGGTCACAAGCAAGTTCTTCTAAACTCGTAAGGTTAATGCCAAGAGTAGTCATATCGCTTCTTCTTCTTTGTACAGCAATTTCAGCCTGCCGAATGGTCGACCTCCTTGATAAAGTACCACCAAAACACATGCTCAAATGTTGCTTACGGAAGCGAATATAGAAAATAGTAGAAGAAAAAGAAATTGGCCTTATTCATATAAACGAATTTTCAGTAGTTACAATAAATTCACCAAAAAATTGCCGAACAGGTCCCGACATCAAGTTACAATTTGTCGACTGAATGAATTTTTCTTGTCCGTCTCAATTGATAATGTCCACATATGATCCAGTGTATTAGCAAATGCTGTAACAAAAATTGACAAAATATAAAATAGTATAAGTGCCGCTTCTTATCAAAATAATCTGTGTGAATACCATTGAAGACGCCTGTTTCATGCTTTTAACGTATGAATATCCCATCTCCTTTTTACTTCGTGATGCTATAGAGGCCATGAAGAACAAAGGTGAAGCCCTCTGCAACCGATAACTCACGGATGATCTTTATAACGTCATCCTCCATCACAAGCATTGAAGCGCGCAAGCTGTCTACAAATGACCAATGTATTATAGAACCAACACACAACGACTTGCTTTTGACAAATTATCAAAAAAACAATTTGCTTGGATGTAAATATCACGTTTTCTTTTGTTTACGCTTCCGCCAATGACCAGCTTCGATGGGCATTCGATTCCAGACCTCAGCAGCGCTAACAGTGAGGTTGCATACTCGGTCTTTCGCACATTGTTCCACTTATCGTAGACGGTGACTCACCGGGTGTGACAGTTGATGCCAAACCGTTTGAAAGGAAGGCCATGGTGCGTGCGTGCGTGTCGGCTTGTGCGCGCCTGATGCAATTCAAATTTATTGATCGACGGGGCGCTTTGCTGTGGCACAATGCAAAACGGAACGAGGCTACCATCAAATTCATTGGCGAAATGATAGCCAACTAGTGATTCAGGATGGTCTTGAAATATGAGACCCTTTCAGTCCAAGTCGTGTGGCGAAATTATTATTGTAAGCTACAACAATTCATGCTAATTAAATTATTGTCAAATTCCACACACTGAGGATTTCGTGCTTATATCGTATTTCGCGTCTAATTTGGCACCAAGCTTTATTTACGCAGAATGACGTCAAACGCAGAGTCGATATTGAGATAAAATATTAAGATTTGCACGTGTTCCCACTAAATGCAGTTCCAAATTTTGCGTACCCAAGTGGTCTACTAATAGAATACCGTGATTTGGAAGCTATCGAAAAATGGTTACTTTGTGCCCCAATTTGAAACATCTTCCGCTATATGTTTAGCATCGTTTGCCTGCTCGTTCTCAGCAAAGATGTCGCTCTGAATCGCTTACAATGATGACATCATTAAATAAAACACCAACATTAATCCTACGATTCGAAAAGAACAACATTTCCGCCCGGGCTGCACGGAGGCAAAGTTTAAGGCGTCATCTCCAATCTGAGAAAGACCGTTTGCTGTTGTCCGATGTGAGCAGGCAGTTTGTTAGGCCTTATGTGTGTTGAATGCTTCGACGCTGAACTGATTTTTTAATACTTTTTTTATACATGGCGATCGTTTTCATGCTGTTGAAACCAATCATTTAAAGACGACAACATCAGTTTCCGCTAATAATCACAAATCCTACCAAATAAAATGCATGGTTGCTTTCTTCTCGTGTACTTTGCTCCCATTGGTCCGAATTTACACGGACAGATTTACCATTTCACCCATATCCATATATGGTGATTGTAACCGGCCGTCCAATCAAACTTCTAGATGTAAGCGTATGTGGATTGGGCTGTTTTGGGAACTGCTGTTTACGTCGTGCTTAATCGATTTGGCAGAAACTGTGATCGATACGATGAAGGGAACATGTGTTTTGGCTTAGGAGAGAAGGGAATGCTGAATGCTGGTATGCAGTGATGATTAATGGTGAATTACAAATCCCACCAATAAGACACATTAAAACGCATTTTGAAACGAGAAAATTTATAGCCGACAAACAATAAGGCAGGAGTAGAAGTTGTTGTTAGCTACCTTCGTTCGATGTCGACCATGGGATTACACACCAAGCGCGTGGGGTTTTCATGCTCCACCGGTTTTCGAATGACTAAACAGTCCGATTCGAGAGGAACAGTCTTCCCCACAGCGCACACAGCCGTAGGCAGTACTCCGAAGAACGATGTCACTTGCACGCTGATGGCGTGAGTAGATGGATAACTGAATATCAAGGGTCATTAATATTAAGGCTCACTGAACCCAATCGTACTGTTTCCACCTGATGACGGCAAACAGCCAGGAACCGGTAGTGGTGTGTAAGGGATGGGAATGTGAGCAACACACTACTGTGATTATTAAGCCTGTAAAATGTGTCTGGGTAACTCTCATAGGCTGAATTCAAGATTTGCGGTTTGAAAACAAATCAATAACGTTCGACATACATATTACATTCCAATAGATCGGGAGTTCCTACAATTTATTTAAGGAGTTTCGTCGGGTGGGGTGTGGAAAGCAACTTCCAATACGTAATGACGTCAGTCAAAAGTAGCAGCTATTCGAGAACGTGCTCCAGAACTCTGAACATTTTGTGACAGTAAAAGAAAGAAGCTTAAGAAAACCGCAGGATGACGAAGTATATAGAGTAAGAATATACATAAAATCTTCCACCAATTAATAGGGACAGTCACATACTGCATGTCTCGTTTTGTATGCATCGAGCTTTGAAGCTAATACCACAACCGATTCCGATTGTATGATTTCTGTAGACAAGGCTTTCCAAGTGAAATTAATTCAAGGATTTATGGTTCAAAAAGTTAATACTTTACAACACTACAGGATTACGGTATGGATGAAAATGTGAAAAATACAATAATAAAAAAGGAATAGAAAATAACAAATGTTAGGCTCATGAATGATGTTCTTTTGCATATGTAAGTCCAATTTTGCTTTTTAAACACCGCCAGGCAAAGGGTAGAGAATTCCAAAGAAATATAGCACGTACGGAGAAACAAATAGCGCCGATAATCAATACGGGAACTTGGGACGTAAAGGGATAAGGTATGCCCGCGTGTCACTTCCCCATCACACACATCAATAAAGTGTTTTAGGGGGTGTCCTTTGGTAGACACAATTCTATAGGTCATAATAATTTTAGGTAAAGTCACATAGACCCAATCTTTCGGTGTACGGAACATTGTGAAGACCCATCACTATCTTTGTTTCTCTGTGATAGATTATATCAAAGAGAGCAATATCTTTTCGCAGCCAAGAAGTCCATACCTCTACCGCATACTCCACCGATGGGCTAAGGTTGACGTTCGTTATCCTTGGTAATGTTACTAGCGAGAATATTCCAAATATTCTTCGGAAGGTAACTAACAATCTGCTGGCCTGTCGATATATATTCGAGAAAAAACTACGAATAATATCCTATTGAGAATGTGGAATGCTTAAATCCTCTGAATTTTTGTGTGTACGAGTAAGGTCAACGGGCTTTCGTAAATGTTCGAGGGGATGATTTTCGGTGTGCATGATTTTGAATGCCAACATGAGATCACTTTGTGTACGTCGTTTGGTAAGAACTTGTAGCTTTTGTTATGACATTCGCATTTGAAAAGGCGAAGTTTAGTAACAGGAGACGATAATATATTTTTCTGCAGCCATGGTGATCATGTTTTGGATTGAGTATTTCTCAACAGGACTCACATACGTAATAATTACGTGGGACAAGTTTTCCAGCATGAAAATCTTGTTTATTCTCTGAGTAAACTCAATATACGAAGGCGTTATTCTACACTGTTTGGAAAAATCATGCATGCCAAGCCGATACGTATGGTGCAGCGCTCTGCCAAGCCGCAGCATTTTACATTTTACAGGATGAAAGGGCACCTCATTTGTCCTGGAACCAACGTTGTAATATCATACAGTCATTAATAGTCGTAACACGTTTCCAAATTTTACTACGCATCATTGTATCGCCATGATTGGCATTAGTACTTAAATGCGAGCCAGGGATTACTCGGCATGAAAGCTGCTCACTTTTGTGTAAAAATTGACTTACTCGGTAATGATACTACTTCTAATGATGTAGCATTCCCGGGAACCCAAAGAAGAAGTAAGCCTAAGTTCAGACTGTAGTTCAGCCTGATATTTTGCGTGTGAGCACAAGAGAATATTCTCTGACGAGATCCCAGGTTCAAAGTTCAAGAATTTGTGGTATAAAAAGCTTGTAGCCGTACAGCACTACAGGATATTCGTGTAAGGACAATAAATATATATATACAAAATTAATTGAGGCACTAGGAAGATCGACAGTTTTGTAGTTAGAAAAAGATGTCATGTATTGTCTCGGTATGATGGAAATATATTCGTTTGGATAAAGGTCATGTTATATAAACGGGATGTGGGGTGGAATTACTACGCATAAATATATCCAATTTGTTCATAAAAGTCTTGAAGGTTCTATCCTCTCTCGGCGAAATAGACTTCAGTCTAATTGCCGATACTGTTCCAAGGTTAAGACGTCATTTTTATTTGTCTAACGAATCTTCTCATAGCGTTAGACGACTGGACAAAAGAGATGGATAAAGTTATTGCATCCACGTCTGTCACTTAGACATTTCTAAAGCTTTTGACAGAGTCAATCACAATGTGCTTCTTCAGAAACTGATACGTTTAGAAAAATGTTAACCACCCTCTCATGGTTGTGCGACTACCTGTCAGATCGCAACGCCCGAGTTAAGGTAAACGAATCAAGTATATTGAACGTCTATCTTCGCCCCACGATGGGGTAGGCGGTAGAGGTCTGGGCTCCTTGGATGCGAAAAGATATTGCTCTCTTTGATACAATCTATCACAGAGCAACAAAGTTAGTGATGGGTCTTCGCAATGTGCCGTACACCGAAAGATTGCGACCTCTGGGTCTATGTGACTTTACCCAAAGGAGGATACGACGCGATATTATTCTGACCTATAGAATTGTGTCTACCGAAGGACGCTAAAACGCTTGCGTGTTGTGTTTGATGTGAAAGTGACACGCGGACATACCTTATCCCTTTGCGTCCCAAGTTCCCGTATTGACTGTCGGCGCCATTTTTTCGCCATACGTGCTATATTTCTTTGGAATTCCCTACCCCAATATGTGGTGGACTCTCCTTGCCTGTCGATGTTTAAAGCGAAATTGTACTTCATACAACATCATTCGTGAGTTCTACTTTTGATATTCTCTATTTTTTATGCTATTATATTTTTCACATTTTCATTCATACCGTAATCCTGTGGTGTTGTAAAGTAATAACTTTTTTAACCATAAATCCTTTAATCCTTGAAACTTTCTTTCGAATAAACGCGATAAAAATAAAATTCACAAATTGCACTTTATAACACCGGAACAGATGCTTTTCGTTTCAGGTCATGTCACTTTGCACTTAATGTGCTTTTGTTTAAACGGGTAAAAATTTTGAGTTAAAAAGAACCGTCAATCAATCTAAAGTACATCGGTGCCTTATTGGGTTACACAGGTCAAGGTCAAATAAATGCAACACAAACATCACGCACTCGTATTAAATCTCCATATGAATAGATGTGGTTGCAACAGATGTCGGTCAAATGATGTCTCCAGGCAAATCGCACCGATTGTAAATTTTGACAGAGTAAAAATTACGGCGAGTATCACGAAACGAATGTACGTTGTTGTTGGCCTCATTCGGTCGATGTCGACCATGAATGTACATCCCAAGTGCATGATAAGTCCGAATCTGGAGGAGCAATCTTGCCCGCAGCGCTCACTGCGACTGACAGTCCTCGGTCGCTCGGCGTCCGTTGCACACCGGCGGCGTGATCTACGTTCAACAGTCAAGAGCTGCATCTGCTCGTCACAAGGCTGGACATGACTTCGAAGATGGGATAATAAGTCCAGGAGGTGGGAAACAGTAGTAAGTACTTTGCATGCGAAGATGAGATCACCTCGCATTCTTCTTTGTGTAAGTGTCCTCAGCTCCAGTTGTCTCAGTCGCCCGGCGAATGGCGTGTTTTTGAGTCCAATGACAAGATTAGAAGCTCTTTGATGTTGCAATCCAGAAGTAGTGTGTCGTTTTTTGGAGTCATGGTGTGCAGTTTCTTGTGCGGACGAGTCTAGAACCAGGTGTATATATGTGATGGAAACACCCCGATGAAAAAACGCCAAACCATGCCGAGCAGCCGGACGCCTTTTGAAACCGACAAGTCAAGGCCTATGTTGCGGGTTGCGAGAGTTTGTCTTTAAAAGGACAGCAATTGGGTCTTGTCCTGTCATGTTCTTGAAACAACACGTGACATTTGGCCGTACTCTTGTGTTGTTGGGGGGGGGCGCGAACACATAGCGTTGGACACAATAAACAAAGGGGGGTGTGAACACACGGGGATGGTTGACGTGGCTAAATCGCCTAGAACGTCGTGCAAACCGTTCAAAAACGCAATCCCCTCAACCTCATCTCATACCACAAGGCTCAATAGAACCTAAATTTACTGTCTCCACTGATGACGGGCAAACAGCCAGAAACCGGTTAGTGCTGTGTAAGGGATGGGGATGTGAGCAATACATTACTTTCCTCTCCATCTGATTACCTAACTTTGACACGTCACTTGCTAACGATGGAGCGTGTCCCGCGATAGGATTCCTGGTTTTTACACACCCGTCAAGGAGTTACAGTACGTTCAGCGGGAAGATGTTAGACAAACATTGCCACTAGAAACACACTTGGTAAAGTAAAATAAACCATGACGTTCGACTGATTTAATGATTGCCTTGTAGGCTTTTTAAATTACCAGTTCCGCAGATGCGCACACACAAACACCCATCAAAACGAAATGATGACAACGTGCTTCTGTTCGCTAGATACTTGAAAGCATCGAGCCAGGTTAGGCGGATCGAGGATTAATTTTTCCTAAAGAACAACGTGAGTGTATCGTACTGGTGGAGAGATCTAAAACAATTTGCCGTTTAACTTTAAAGTCTAAATTGCTGTGCATTATCCACGACCGTACACCTAAATGTGGATGAGAGGAGTGTCGGGAAGTGTCTGATTTAGTGGCTCACTGAAAGGTGGTCTGCAATGCAGTACGGCGGATCATTGGATTCTTTCTCTCTAATGGATGGACCCGTGCAAATATCGTGGGTCGGATAACACTGATTCAGAGTAAGCTCCATCGGTCCGATATGGTGCCTGTTGAGCGATCATATCAGTGCATATCAGTGCAATGCCACCAATCAGCAGAGTAATGCCTATCGCTCTAAGCGCTGCGTGAGAGATTGTTCCTTCCGATTGAGACAAATTAATCATCTGAAATCTGCGACGTGTGGAATCATCATGTGATTGTGATGTACATCCATGGCTGACAGGGAACGGAGGAGGCCAACAACAACAAGAACAGCAAAATGGAAGCGATTTACCTTTATCATGAGTAAGCAACCATTAGTTTTTACGTGTAACCCTGAGATCGCGCTTGTTTTCCGACGTGGGATCCTTGACTAGACATTGTCACTCAGCTATTGGAAACTCCACCGCGCAGAGCGACAAAGCTCGTCCTTGGACTTTCTAATTAT
>JACCGJ010012422.1:0-11660 GCA_013407085.1 Atriophallophorus winterbourni
TAGCCCTGAATTTGTAGTCGACTGCTACAGAAACACATTGTGTTTGTTGTATATTTGTGCTGACACTTTCACTTTCAGATCATCAATAAGTTTGTTTTGTTATCTGGTCCGACTGATTGATCTTCTTTTCCTAGCATGGAAATATGCTGTTAATTAATCCGATTCGTGAGCATAAAATGCTTAAACTTCAGAGGTTTTCGTATTTCTAAGGTTTGCACGTTGAACTCTACCCATCACATTTCTTTCGCATTGTAATAGCATACGTTTGTAACACGGGCAACCAGTCGTATGGTTGTCCGGACAACTTGATAATACCACATTCACGAAACTTTCCTCCTTGTCTTTTTGCTTGGCAGTCATTGCTTAGACTTTTATAACACCATACAAAAGCACACTACTTTGTTCAAATATATATTTTCGATTCCCGGGGATTTTGAAGGTTCGCAAACGCCAGAATTTAATACAAATTAATATTCCATTGTCACGAACTTTAATATTCACTCAGAAGTAAACATCATACATTGTCAACCTTCAAATTGTATGGAATTTCTTTGTGTTTCAAATTCAAAAATCCCCCATTCCGTCAACAATCAGTATCCTTATCCTACTTCAATCGTTATCGATCGTTTGAATTTAAACTGTTAAGTAATTCGGCTACCGTGGGAGAAGAGTTTAAACAGTTCTAGTTGTTCAAGGCTCACTGAACCTAATCTTATGTCTCCACCCGATGGCGGCAAACAGCCAGAAACCGGTAGTGGTGTGTAATTTCGGGGATGTGAGCAACACATCACTTGTTGTTGTTGTTGTTGTTGTTGTTGTTGTTGTTGTTGTTGTTGTTGTTGGCCTCCTATGGTCGAATATGCATCATGCTCCACAGCGTTTGATATGACCAAAACAATTCGATTCGGGAGGAACAATCTCACATCGATTGGCAGTATTCGGTCGATCGATGTTAGATGTCACCATAAAGTAGATCCTTTGAAGTACGACCATTTCTTTCATTCTGTACGCATGTATGCGGCGCTTTCGTAGTGGGGTGAACATGCTCTATAGAATAACTTTATAAAGCATCCCAGCATTTGATCTGTGATCGAGGTCAGTTTTACGCTGACAGCGTGATCTGCATTCAGCAGCCCAGAGCATTTTTTGCTTTTCCCCAGCTCAAGAGATGACACTTTACACAGTTAAAGTTGTTATCATCACGTTTAACGTTATAAAATATCATTTACCTGGCGTATTTCGTTGATTTTATTTCCACCACGACCAATAATGCACCCAATGAGATCGTTTGGCAATAGCATTTCACTTTTGTGTTGCACGAAATTCGAGTTTCGAATAGGTACGCCCGGCGAGTTATGCAGAACGTTTTGAATTGTAGAATTATTGATTAACTGCTGGAAAGCGATGTCTGTATTGCCAGAATTTGCAGCTGAGAGTAAAGACTGGCACACGACCGCTGAAGCCTCGGAGAACAGATCTTTTCCATCCATACTTTGTACGAGTGGTTGAACCAAATGTTTCAGATAATTTTCGTTGATTTGTGTCGTAGGAGATAGATTCACATTGGGAATTGGTTCCACGTAAGCTGCAGGGTCCATGGAGATTGTGGGCCTTTGTGTGCAGTTGTTTGGTGTGTGCAACACTATAAAATAGGGGTTTTCGTTTGAAATGTTTAAATAAATTGATCGAACGTTTTCTAGCTTGATGTTCATAGACGATGAACGTAATGTTTTGGGATAAAAATTTAGCTATCATCGCCAAATAGTATGTGTTCATATAGTAAAAATAGGGCAATGATAGACTGATCCCTCGCATCTGTGCTAGGTTTCTAAATATGTACTGTACTATAGATTAGAAAGGCATTTGCGAATTCGAGGATAAATCCTCATTTCCAAATTGAAATTTAGCTTTCATGTCGGTGCAATGTAGCACCAGTTTCTGTTTTGAAACATCCCAACAACTGCAGAATGGTAGATTTTTGTTGAAAGTCAGATTTTATTAATAAGTAGTATATGGCTTTCAAAAAGATAAACAGAAGCACTAGACCGGTTTCGAGGGATTTGTTTGCGATTCGATTAAATTTTACTAAATCTGATACGTGATTTGTTCAGAAAACCACACAGACAAAAATGGCATCTTCTGCTGACTAGGTAATGAATATGCGAAATATAGTTGACGAAATTTCACTTGAAATCACTTTGATCATCATGTTCTGATGACTTCGCATCCTTATCGTTTTACTAATCAGAAACAAGTGGATTTTGTCAAGCCGATGAATAATGGAACAAATACACACAATTCAAAACAAAAAATCAATAAAGATTATTTGGGCAATTTTGAATTTGAGCGTATTAAATCTGTAGACTATAGTTATCGAAATTCATTTGGTTGAACTAGGAAAACGTTAAAAAAAACAGACTATGGGTTCCAATAATGCGAAAATTAACAAAGTGCGTTTTAATTTCAATGGAAATGTTTCAGAAAACTTACTTTTTATATGTTCCGATAAGAGCGTTGTGATTTGCAGTGGATTAACTGGTATCCAATTATTGAACAGAGCAGCGATTGGAATCTTTCGATTCAGTGAAAGATGTGAAAATGGTAAGGTAAGCGTAGTCATGTTATGGGCAATAGATTTTTGTGTGCAAATTTATCAATGGTGATCGAAAACGATAGTCACAAGCCAGTGTTGTTTTGGTTACAGTAGTATTGCATTATAGGGACTAAAGGGTGATTTTATATGCTTTGCTAAATAAGCAAAACCCTGTTTAACAATATAATTTTGGGGATGTGAGTAGCACACTACATCGCACGATTACAAGCGTGCTAAGAGCTTGGTTCGATCTCGAAATCTGTTTAACATTGTCTCCCATGAATTCTATATTTACCACTATCATACTGTTTCAAGGTTCACTGAACATAGTCCCACATTAGTTGACCTCATCTTCCGTAGACGAGAGCAACATGTTACACGCACAACTTTATTTTATAAGATTTCGTAGATCACCATGACTTTTTGTATTAATTGATCAATGATTCAATTGTTTGAATTATTTTACCGTTCCGTTGGGAACTCAAAACACGAATGTTGAGCTCATCCTCAAGTCGTCATTCAATGAAACTTTATTTATTAACTACGTCCGAAAATTGACTGACAAGTTTCAGAAAATATGTTACACATTGTGAAACATTCACGGAACTTTCAATAACCACGTCGCGTGTTTGTAAATTGTGATTGATTCATTACCCTGGGGATAAATCCAAGAGCCACCAAAATTACATACCTTTTATGGCATTGCTAACACAGATTATGTGATTGAACATAACACATTATTTTACACTAAATATATAGCATTGCACAAAGTGATTAATGCTGGTGTGCTTTCAAAAGCTGGTCTACAGAGCATGTTCACCCTATTGCGACAGCGCCGCCTGCGCTGGCTTGGTCATGTTTATAGAATGGAAAATGGTCGTGCTCCGAAAGATCTACTCTATGGTGAGTTGCAATTAGGAAGTCGACCATTGGGCAGACCGCACTTGCGGTACAAAGATGTTTGCAAAAGAGATATGAAAGCTCTTGGCATTGACCCCGCGAGTTGGGAAGAACTTGCCCTTGAGCGCCCACATTGAAGGCATTGTGTAGAGCGTCGTCTGCAAGCTGGTGAGGAGCAGATACAGCTCTTAACTGTAGATCACGCCGTCGGCGTGCAACTGACGCCTATTGACTGAGGTCTGCCTATCGTTGCGAGCTCTGCGGAAGCTCTCGGGAATTTGACTGCTTAGTTATTAGAAAACATATGGAACATGAAAGAATCCTGCGATTGCGATGCACATCCATGGTCGACATCGACCGAAGGAGGCCAACAACAACAACGATATAGAATTACACATTTGCGAAATTGTCGTGGATAGTATACATTATTAAATATAAATAAATATTTATATTTTCGGAATTATAACAACATGATGAAGTAAAAGAAGAGGTAAAACAATTAATTTATTCTTAGAAAGATTGCTTCAGGTTGAAACGCAAGGGATTTGTTATCAGTATAGCATTTATGAACCGAATTGATGTTACCATTGTGATACCAATATGAGGATTGCAAGCTGCATCTAATTAGGCAATGCTTCAATGTATTATTCAAGATTAGATTCTGATAATAAATCTGATTATAACGATGTGTGTCCGAAGAAGCGGCACGGTCCAATCACTGAGTTGCACACTTTAACTATCAGTTGAGCGGATATTGATCGTCACACACTAGCTTATCCCTATTGAGACTCGTGCCGTTTGAACTCACCACTCGAGCCTAACATACTACTACTTCATGAACTACTTGTTCGTAATTTCTGACTAAGAAAATTGTGGTCAGGTACCTAGAACTACAACGAAACAAGATGGCAATAATACCGAAATCAGATCTAGGAAATTCTGTCCAACTCTGTAACTGTTTTGAACTGCCAGCGCTGGGAAATACGATTCGAAAAATTGGGCGCTAAAGCTAAAACATAGATCTTACGCGGTAAACGAGTGGTTACTCTTTTGTTTTTTAAATCTTGTGCTATTAACGGTTATCCATTTCGTATTGCGAATTACGAACGTTATTGGCCGAAGTTGTTAAATTATTGGAGCCTTTTAATGAGTGTCAAAATGAAATGCGAATCCCATGTCTGACTATTTATGTGGTCCGCAATTGCGTTTTTTTACGAAAACAAGTATTAAGGAACAACAAAATAACGAGGTACAGAAAGCGGGTTAAATTATCGATAAGCTAGCCATGAAAGTTAAATTTTGTTGAGTGTCTTTGCCTTAGTATTTTCAGCTAAATTTTAACTTCTACAGATTTACATCATCAAACATAAGACCACCAGCCCAAATTAGCTCAGGCAATGCTCAAGATAAACTGGTTTTCAGAAGAGAAATGTTATATATGAGGGTAAACCATTTATATAAAATCAATACACCAGACAATAAAACAATGCTCTTTTTGTGTGTGATGGAAATGCATGCAAATGAATATTTTGATGCTCTTTTTATTTTTATAATTTATGGTGAAATGCCTAAACAAAAGTAATCATAATTATTCGCTATAAATGGTATCTACGATATATTGATCAACAATCATGCACCAGTAATTCCAGATATTTTAGATTCCGCTTTGCAGCTAAGCTATTGCTTGAGACTTTGTAAAGCAATATTTATACTTTTAGTTATAACATCCATCTGGCATGAAGTAGGATGATTTAAGCTCCATGTTATACAGCCAATAATTCAAAGGGATGACGCCGAAATACTGAAGCAGTAGATGAAGTTCAGTGTCTCATCGATCGCATTTAAATTTAAATTCAACTGGCCTTCATGTTGAGCTTACCCGTTCGCTGGGAAAATCGATCGAAGCAATAGGCCTGGTTGTCTGGAGTTCAATTAGATGATTCGGGAAGTCAACTGAATAGGGAATTGCAATCGAAGGTGAGATTCGTTCTTCGTTTCCGAGTGTAATTCCAGTTGATTTCGTCTCAGAAACTTGTGACTGATTCCTAACTTTTGCGGGATTTCCAAAATAGACCTGAAACGAACAGCAATAACTAATAGTTGAGCAATAAAATTCACTCCAACCGGTATGTTTTGTGACTTAATTGATCAGAAAACTTACAGTTAACTACTATTTCGGATGGAGATGAGTTATAGGAAATTATCACGCCATTTCGTAGTCAGTGTATTTATTTTCAACAAAAATTACATTTTAGAAAGAAGTACTTTATATTCAATTACTCAATTATCCAAATTAAGTTTGGAAGTGTCTGGTTGAAGTTTAGTCACAATTCAGTCTCTAAGTGTTCCATTGATTGGAGTTGAAACATTTTAATAAAACGTGCGCTTGCTCAATGGAAGTCAAAGAGTTTAGGTTTAAAATCCACTATCATTGAAAATAAGGAGGAATTCGGCAAATTCTAATTCTTTATCATACCAGGTTTTCAAATTTATACCTATAGCGTCCAGTTTAGCTGATGAACTCACATCACGGGTACTACTTTGAAATAAAAAAACCGGAGAAAATCACTGGGTGTATGGATTAGAGTATTCTTAATGGAAATAACTGTTCTTTAATTAATCTACATTTACTAAATGCTTTGAAAGTAAAATTAATAACGCTTCCTAACTAGTAGTAGTACTAGAGCATGTCTTTATTTCAAATACATCATTCTATCGGTTTTTTTATTTAAACTTCAAAAGCCTCATTAGAAAATCACGCAGTTCATTAGAGTCTAGTCATCCTGATCCTGGTAAATGTTCTACCCGTAAATTAAGGTAAAGTCAAACACGAAAGTTAAGATGTTTTTGATGCATCGAGGTTATGTGTTAATTAAGTAGAACAGGTCAAATTACTTTGAACGCAAATCAAAACTCAATTATGATATTTAAAACATCCGCAGACTTACTTTCAAATTCCACCACGCAAACCGTCCGAAAGATTCACCGCGAAAAGATTCAGTAAATTCTAATCAAGTTTCCAAATATCGACCACAAAACTGTACGATAAGCAGGAGCAGAGCTCACTCATTATTTGAATTTCCGTGGGGGTATCGAGAAATCGATCACTTGTTTGATCGATCGATCGATCGTTTTTATTGGTTTCACGCTATTCGTGTAATTGGGTTGCTACATTTGTGGTGTTTCGTAATGCTGTGTCGGATAGCTAACCGAATTTAACGAGTTTTGAGCTTTTCGACGACGTATCCTTTTAAAAGCCTAATAATACGTGTGCATATTTTGAACTAAATTAAAATCGAAAGACGACTAGACGAACACGAGAAAATACAAAACGAGGAAATATATTGAGGAAATCTTAATAAATTAAGTCTTTTTTCATGTGACTGGGAATATCATTTGACACTAGGTGCACGATAAGACCGAAAAACCTACACTTTGCTGTCACCCACGAAACGCTATCTGCAAGCGCACCTGTTAGTCTTTTTTATTCTGAATAGTTCAGCATTTTTGACACAAGCAGAAATTGATGGATTGTAACTTCATTTTAAGAGTGGGAACATCGATCGATGGCATTGGTCAAGATGAGACCATTCTTGCGCATATGTCGGCTCGAAATTCAACCGAAAATAAAATTATTGTTTCGGCGCGGTAGTTTCTGAAATTGTCTAAAAATTACTTTGAATATTACTAGAAACATTTGTTGATAGCCTAGACTGAATCATGATAAGACTAATCAGAAAAAAACACGTAAAGTTTTCCATTAATGTTGAACAAAAAGGTTGGGTCTTGTTACAAGTTTACCAGATCCGAGTTTAAGTTAAACTACAGATGCGAATATATTGCTGTCCTAGTCAAAGATAGATAGATAGATAGATAGATAGATAGATAGATAGATAGATAGATAGATAGATAGATAGATAGATAGATAGATAGATAGATAGATAGATAGATAGATAGATAGATAGATAGATAGATAGATAGAAAGAAAGAAAGATAGATAGATAGATAGATAGATAGATAGATAGATAGATAGATAGATAGATAGATAGATAGGTAGATAGATAGATAGATAGATGAATAGATAGATAGATAGATAGATAGATAGATAGATAGATAGATAGATAGATAGATAGATAGATAGATAGATAGATAGATAGATAGATAGATAGATAGATAGATAGATAGATAGATAGATAGATAGTTACCAAGGATTTGGAATCTAAATCTATTCATAGATTTTTTCACAGATGATATGCCGGTAAAAAGCTATGCTTTACAAGACCCACAAAAATGTACATCGAGTCGGATGGTGAAAAAATATCAAACAGTGTTAGAGATTAGTGTCAAACATTAAAAACATACTTGTCCATGTGGACATCTAGTGATTTCTTGAAAACGTCAATGGTTTCAGATTGTGCCACGAGAGTAGGTAAGCTGTTCCACAATTGCACATTAAAAACGGAAAATGCATATATGAGGTAATTCAACCTACTGTGCTGTTGTAAAAGTTTAGATGGGTGACCACGCAGGTGTGTGTTATGGGAAAGATGGAACATACGACTGCAAGGATGACTTGTTTGATTAAGCACTGTCCAAGTGAAGATTAGTACTCCTCGTTGCCGTCTGTATTGAGCCGAATGCAAATTCAATAATTTAAGTCTCATTTCGTATGGATAATTAGAAACTCCCATGACGAGTTTTGTCGCCCTGTGATGTGGAGTTTCCAATAGCTGAGAATCTTTTTTCAACTAAGGATCCCAGGCCGGTATAGCATATCCGATAAGAGGACGGATTTAGGCTGAAATCAATTTGCAGAAAATGTTGGGGTCAAACGAACCTAGGACTCTTTTACGGAGACCCAAGTTGCTGGCAGCGACTCGACATTGCATTGAGTTTCCTAAGTCATACGATATAATCACACCTAAATCTTTCTTGGAGGAGGCGGGTTTAATAACAGTACGACCTAGATAAGATTCTTTGCTCAACTTGCTGTTGAGAGAAATAAACATCCATTCAACTTCCGAAAGTGTAAAATGTTGCAAATAGGCAAAGATTTTCCATTCTCATACAACCTTGGACCAAATCAACTGAAATGGACAACCAAAGAAAAAGACCTCGGCATATGGATTAGTGGAAGTCTGAAGTTTAGCATGCAATGCGAAGCAGTGTACAACCGAGCTAGCCGCATGCTAGGTATGCTTCGGCGTATTTTCGGACATTTTTTCCGGGAATCACTCTCCATGCTCATAAATACGTATATTAACCCGGTGATGGATTACTCAGTGTAAGCTTGGGCACCGTGGCTACAAAAGGACATCAAGCTGCTCGAGAGGATTTATCACAGAGCAACTAAAATGGTTGGCTGTCTCCGCAACCTACAATATGAGAATCGACTTGAGCAGCTTAATTTGGATACACTGCTTCGCAGAAGGGTTCGATTTGTTCTAATACTTACCTACAAACAAACTCCAAGGCGCACCCTACATCCCGTTTATAGAACATGATTTTTTTCCAAACGAATATTTTTTACCCATCATACCGCTATAATACATGACATTTTTTGCAACTACAAAACTGTCGATCTTCCTAATGACTCAATCTTATTTGTATATACATTTATTGTCCTTATACAAATATCCTGTGGTGTTGTACAGCTACGAGCTTTTTTATACCATAAATTCTTGAATCTTAAATCTTGAATCTTCGAAGCATTCAGTGGCATTTCATTGTCTAGGGACAGGTGTAAATCATATCGAGATCCCGTTGCAGGTTCTGCGTGTCAGCTGTGGAGTTTATCTTGCGCCGAAGCTTTGCGTCATCAGCGAAAATAAGCACCGACACCTACGCTGAAGTAGGCAAGTCGTTTATATATATTAAAAACAAAAGCGGTCCGAGGACTGGTCCTTATGGGACACCACGGGCAACTTTAATCGACTCGGATATTTCATTTTTGACTCTCATGTACATCTCACGGGATATTAAACATTCTTTAATTAATGTATGGATTTTATCATGTACTCCGTTGGTGAGTAGTTTTGACGAAAATATTTCGTGATTGACACGATCGAAATCTTTTGAGCAATCAACATAAATCTAAAGTGTATTACTGGTACAATTACGTTATGCACTGACGCTCTCTGCGACGCCTGCTGAAAAAGACGCTTTTTATAATAACCTCACAACAGTCCTCAAAAATGTGCCACAAAAACGGTATAGTGGTACTGGATGATTTCAGTGCCAGAGTTGCTGCAGATTACTAGTCTTGGTGAAAGTGTCTCGGAAGGTTCGGAGTAGGTAAAACCAATGAAAATGGACAACGCCTTTCAGAACTTTGCGCAGTTTATTTCTTTGTGTCAGTAACACTTTCTTTCAAACAAAACCACAGCACATGGTCTCTTGGAAACATTCTCGCTCTAAGCATTGGCATCAGCTTGATCTTATTCTTATTAAGCGCACTAATATAGGAAGCGTGCTCTTCGCCAGATCATATCAAAGCGCAGACTGCGACACTGATCATTCACTGGTCTGTGTAAAACTGAAGCTCCCACACACGAGATTTCACCGCACCAAAAATTGTCAGTTAAGCCTAGGATAGACGTCACTCGCATTTGCGGACCTAATCTAACTGCGCGATTCGCAAATGCCTTCGCAGCCGAGTTTAACAAGATAACCCCACTCGAATAATAATAATTACAGAGGAATCTCCCTTCTGAATTGCGTAGGTAAATTGTTTTTTAAAGTCTTACAAAGACGGCTGATAGAGTTTACTCGGAATTTCAAAATGTTTTCCACAAGGGATAATCGGCCTTGACATGATCTTCTCCGTGAGACAACTACAACGAAAGAGTCGGGAACAGCGTATGTCATTATACGCTGTTTTCATTGATTCAACGAAGGCATTCGAAGTCATCAGCAGGAAGGGTCTTTCCAAAATGCTTGATCTGATAGGCAGCCCCACAATACTGCTCAAACTCGTTATTTCGTTCCATTCTGGCTTGAAGGCCTCAGTCCATTTTAGCGGTTTCACTTCAGGAGCCTTTGAAATTCGCCGAGGCGTCAAACAAGGGTGTGTTCTTGCTCCCACGCTGTTTGGCATTTTCTTTTCTCTGCTTCTAAAGCACGGTTTTAGGATGAGAACAGAAGGCATTTGCCTACGCGCGCGAAGTGATGGTAAGCATTTCAACCATAACCGGTTGAGAGCACAAACCAAGCCTTTATTGCTCACTCCCAAGAACACCTCCATTCGCTACTGGACAGTTTTTCGTCGGCATGCAAAGACTTTGGGCTAACCATCAGCATGAGCAAGACCATAGCCCTTAATCAAGGCATTGTATAGCCTCCACCATAACATTTAATTCTGCAGATGTTGTTTGTAACGCTTGCGGTCAGTAAGGTGAATTGAACAAGGATCTCCGCAATCTGGCGCTTAGCACTGATGCGAACATAAGTAGCTCATGTTCACCTTATACTCAATACTTGATTAGATTGTTTTTTTTCAAAACATTGTTCACCTTTAACCCCAGTGCCAAAAATAGATATCTGAACGTGAACGGGTTGAAAAAGCGGAATTCGAAGCTAGATCGGTAAATCACTTAAATCCCCATTAGTTGTGCACTTTTACAAAGGTGAGCCACAGTGCCAACTGACCTTGACATATGCACTTGCGTTTGATTAATGTGCATATTAGGCAAATCGACCACTGATCCAGATCATGCCTACTTGACGTGATATACCGTAAGCTTATTAGAGGCTGCTCAGCCGTAAGGTCACAATCGAGGTGGCAGTTGGAAAGCTACTTAGTCATTTTCCCTGTCATGACTATCGCCCTTGGGCTGTTTGTGTCACAAGTGAAACGTAACCCAAAAACTGCACTAACCGTTTGCATGCAACTTTCTTTTCGGTTCCAAACATATTTGAAAGTTATTGGTAAAAGGGTTGTTTCGTTGACAGTTCGCTCATAATACAGAAGCTGCGTCAGACCAAGGGTGATAGTGAGGACATGGAACAGAAATAAATGGCATTTCAACCATCAACTCGGCACCTTATCGCTATGAGTTTGCAATAGGCCTAGAGGAGTAACAACTCACGTGACCAAGTTTAAAATTAGTGTTCGATCGATAACTGAACATCTAATTTCGGTACTTAACTATATTATACTTATTATATT
>JACCGJ010012425.1:0-13692 GCA_013407085.1 Atriophallophorus winterbourni
TTGCACTCATCAGGTAGGGACAGTTGGATCAAGATCCGCATGCGCTTGAAACGGTGAAAGTATGGTAAACAAGTCGCTCTTGTATGTCACTGTTGGATAAGTTGCATGAGCCCCCACTCATGTAGACAGGGTTTAAACCCATGATCATGAAATAAAGCTTATTTGCATGCATTTCCATCACACGCGCTGCAGAAGTATTCGTGAAGTGATGGAAATAATGCCTTCATTGTAGTCATTTAGATGCCAATTGATGTGCAGCAGTAATGACATATTATACAGGTGACTCACGTAAATTTCAATTTAGTTTTTGTACTCTTATAACGTACCAAACTCGTCATGGGGCCCATTAGACCCCGTAGTGCCTACCATAGTTTCACGATTAGGGTTGTGTGTTGACAACCTCCAGATCATCAACCATTTCAGCTCACAATGAAGGTCAACTAGTGATCAATCAAGACTGGATACATTACCTATTGACGAGCCCTATCGATTGTGATTGGCTTAAGAGTTAAAGCCAACGGTAGAGCAAATGATGAAATGTGGTGAGTCCGATTTCACGCAGGATCTGTCGGCAATGCAGTTTGAGTATGACAACACCATAACTCAACTAATAGCGCGAACCAGGAAAACAACCAGGTCAAATTTGGTGAATGTATCACGTGAGTAAATTGACCAGGTGTCTACCATTTTCCTTCCTATCTGTCTTGGCCTGGGCAACCTGACAGTATGTTGCCCACGTGCAGTTTATGGCTGTGTGGCACTTTGCCTGAACCCATGTTTGTGATGTAATACATGCATAGATTCGCGTTTGGTTGTATTAACCAGGTTCGTGATGACAAAGCGGCTGTTGTGTTTAGTTGTAGCCACAGAATTAACGCCAAACGCATTACAGTCGATTGTTAAGGAACGCAAGTAATGATGATGCACCAAACTCAATTGAATCCAACGGCTATCACAAATCATTTAAGATATGAAAATCAACAATTCTAATTGAACCCAGTTCAAGTGGAGATTTAACCCCTAAGGGTCGATTCAATGACAGATAGCACAACTGGTGGAATACGATCATAACTCTTAGGAGGCACTGCTCCTAACGAATAAAACAACCCGAATCGGTAATTGGACACTACTATTGATCGGGGAAAGCATTCCAACGTACTGATCGTTTTGGACATTGATTAATGTTTACAATCATCATCGACATTCTAAAAACATCGATTTTAAGCGATATTTGGAGAATAAGTTGTTTATATTTGTAACTACTCATCCGTGACAAGCCCATCGAACTATTGACAAAGTTGATCACGACGGTCCGTAATGGAAGCACTGGACTCGAGTTTCGCTCTCATTTGAGCTCATCAGCAGTGCATATCCACCGCTTCGGGGGCGGGATTCGAACCCCCGACCATCACCATTGTTCCCCACCCCTTACGACTTGGGTACCGTCACCGTTGACGACCTGACGCCGGAGATTGTTCGGTGGGGCGACCACAATCGGACATTGCTGGTCCTTCTGAACTGGTCGGGGAAAACAAAGCTACTCAAATGTGCCAGTCTGGAGAACAGTTCATAAACGCTTAATTGCGATCGGTCAAACGGTGGACGGTAGCCCAGGTCGTTAAGGCGTAGGACTAAAATGATGATGGTCGGGGTTTCAAATCCCATCCGAAGCGGAGGATATGCACTGGTGATGAGCTAAAATAAGAGCGAAACTCGAGTCCAGTGCTTCCATTATTGACCGACGTGATCAACTTTGTGAATAGTTCGATGAGCTTGGCACTGATGAGTAGTCACAAATATAAACAACGTATTCTTATAATATCGCTTAAACAACAATTCCCATCAGATCTAATCGGTGTTAGCTTACACTGTATCCGATGGAAATACCTGACACGGAGATCTGTTCGGTTGAGGGACCACATCAGATGTTGATGTCTCCTTCTGGACTGGTCGGGCGAACAAAGCTACTAAAATGTGCCTGTCTGGAGAACAGTCCATAAACGCTTAACTGCGATTGGTCAAACAGTGGACGGTAGCCTAGGTCGTTGAGACGTAAGACTAAAATGGTGATGGCCGACGGTTCAAATAGTATCCGAAGCGGAGGATATGCACTGCTGATTAGCTCAAATAAGTGCGAAACTCGAGTCCAGTGCTTCCATTATGGACCGTCGTGATCAACTTTGTGAATAGTTCGATGGGCTTGTCACGGATCACATCACACATCGATTTTATATGTAATAAAAGTAGTATTCACTCTGGTGTAATTGATCTCGCAGTTCGGGTGTAAATAAATCGTTATTTTACGATCGATTGGCTTTTCGCCATTCTACGTTGGTGGGCAGTGAATTTTGGGTTCGACTTGGTTGAGATTCCTTCTTGTTCTCAACGAATATCACAGTAACAATCGCAAACCCACCTGATCGATCACGCTACTTTACTCACCCTTGCACGTCGAAAAGCCTAAACAGTTCTCGGGCCTCCTTTCTTTTAACGGACAGCTTCTGTATAAGAAACCATTTGGATGGTGCTGAGAAATCAATAATTAGGATTACATGGTGAAATTTAAGCGTAGTAAGCCTTAAATACTGATCAGATCCGTCGAATGAATTTCATTCACTGTTCAATCAAAGTTTGAGCATACAGTGTCCTCAAATTGTAATGTGGTTCACCACTTTACCACCACGAGTTTCCTGAACCGAATTATGTGACCCTGACTGGTGAGTGTCAAAGTGAAATGTAAATCCACGCCAATTTCAAAGTTAGTTTCGTAAATAATGTTTAAAAATGTCTTTAAATATGAACCTTCCTTGCTAATCAGCACACATTAATCGTTCATTTGCAAATCAAACATTTTTTCTCGGTGTGTTATGACTTCAATCATACCCTCGAGTAATTGTCAATGCATTCACAGCCTCATTTGCATGACAGACGACGGTAATTCATTAATCACAACTGGCTTTTGTTTACATTCCAGTTTTTCACTTGGTTCATGTTCCTTTTTGAGCAGGTCGCATGAATTTTCAGATTTTTTACAAACTAATTATGACGACACAATGGGGGCTCTGGAAAGCAGATAGATATGTAAAACATGAGCAGGTTCCAGGAATCGTTTCGCGAAGAACCCCTGTCATGTTACAACTCAAAACATGTCATGGTAAATAAGCATTATATCCACTGCAATAGTTGGCTTCTGTTGAAAGCAACTTGAAACTTTCAGAAGCTGTTGTTAAATGTAGAGAGGCCGGTGAATGTTGAATGATAAGGATCACCCCTATTATGTGACGGCTTTGTCAAAACACTATTTGTGGTGAAGATAGTCGCTCAAACCTTGGTTGCTTTTATCATTTTATTAGCATTCACACTCCACGACTATTTTCACTTGCTCGGACGTCGTGTCAATCAGTTTGAGCAAACCGCTGACTCGCATGACCAAATAGTTGCTTATTCAACACCACTGACCCATCAGGCATGCAACTTTTTGATAGAGAGCAAATACTACATAGGCTTAACCATCTGGTGCCTTTCAGTAAGCACTTAATTGTAGTCGAGGTACCTTGTCTTCTTCGATAAAGCAAGTCGACTAATCCCTCCTAATGATGTAGTCAAGGTGTATGCCACTAACCCTAGTTTATTTCATCTGCGTTCCTCTAGATTCGTTTGCCAACATAATTTAATTTAGAAACAGTCATGTAAACACGAGTTAAATTCAATCACGATTTCCACTTGCTTTTTTGCAACAAATAAATGACGCTCATTGGGTTGGAAAAACTTGGGAACTGGCCCTTGAATGCCCACACTCCATCACGAACAGCTGTACAACGGGCTGTAACATCGAGAGAATAGTAAGCTCCAGACTCCCCACAGTAATCAACGAGGGGAATACAAACATGGTGCAATATGGTGAGAACTCACGCAACTCACCTGGTTCCTGAAATATTTTGTCACAGTTTCAAAGGGTCCCATTCTACTTCAATTTTACTACTCTGTTGATGCTGATTTGCAGTTTCATTCATCTGACAATCATTTCGAACGATTTTCGCATTAACATGGTCTTGTGTCAATAGTCCAATTAAATGTAATCGATCCACTTCAAACTAAAAATACCGCATTGTCAACCGAAACAAAAATTCGACGCAAATCCTGTTTTTCATTGTCCGATTGATCTCAAATCCATTGCGATGGCCGGCTCTTAATGTGTATTCATGACTAATGAAAGCAAAAACGGAATGTCCGATTTGGTGAATATGCAACATGACTGAATAAATACCCGTGCGCATTTTACTTCTCGATTAATTCAAATGGGATACAAGATGCAGTTGTAAGCCACTGTTGGATAAGGTTGGTACGATGAGCCTGTTAAAGTAAATGTGCCCACACACACACATGTAGATGAGGTTTAATCCAAGGAGTTGAAACAAAAATACCTATTTGAATGTAGTTCTATCACCCATGACCAGTTTCGTGCTGCTTGCACTCATCAGGAAGGGAGGGACACTACGATCAGGATGCGCATGCTTTGAAACGGTGGGAGAATGGTAAAATATTTGCGCTTGTTTCATACTTATTCTTCTAAAAAGTACAGTGGAACCCGAGTATAACGAATTTCTGGGGGGAGAGTAAAATGTTCGTTAAAAGCGGAATTCGTTGCAAGTAAAACGCATTGTCAGACATGTGATTTTGCCGCCGTTTTTCTGTACACGTGTAAACAAGTGAAGAATGTCTTACCTTTGTGTGTTTCTGCATGCGTGTAATTCATTTGATGAATAGATGATGCCACAGCAAACAGATCACAACATTAAATCCAAGTTCATGTTAATAATAGTAAATTTATTATAAAACGAAGTAGTAAAAACATCTTGCACACACACTGACAGTCCAATCTCACGCTTTCATGAAGTAGCTGGCGATGCTCTTTTGTTTAAGTTTTGACTTCGCCACCGCCACCGCCTCGATCTCTCTTTTCCTTCTATCCTAAAAAATCTGCAGAGATCAAGAGCACTCCTGGCATCTTTCACAGACGGAGCTACGACTTCTGTGTCACTGTCTTCGTCCGACAATGGCACTGCGGCTGTTCCATCAGTTGTATCAGACTGAGACTGCATCAAATCTCGGACAATTTCTGACACAGTTTTATCACCAGAGGTTTGAATGTCATTGTAAAAATTCACGTACTCCTCGAAATGAACATCGGAGAGCCATCCTTCTAGATTTTTGAGCACTGGCGTGGAAGTATCCACGACTGATGTCATATTCTTGTGCGTGCGTGCGAGTCAGTTAGCACACTGTAGGCTAGACTGCCTGTGTTTCGCCAAGCTGTGTGTCAGTTCTATTCTTAGCGAACTGCAGGCCACTCTTGACGGAGCGTTGTGTTAATGGCAAGACAAAGCGAGTTCGTTGTTTGTACGACCTTTATTGAACAAATATAGCTGTCGGGAACATGTTCAGTGTTCGTAAAAGGCGAGATTCGTAACGAATAGATTCGGTGTACGTATGTTTTAAATAGTCTTATAAAGAAGGAATTTATTTGGGAAATCATGGTGTGTTCGTTCAACTCAAGAATTCGTTGAAAACTAGTTCGCAGTAGGTGGGTTCCACTGTACTCAAAATTGATAATAGTCGCCTTAGTTTAAACCGACTGGAATGAATATACATAATCAAGTCATACTAGTCAGCTTTGTGAGGAATTTTATACCCGAGTTTTTCCCATGTGCTATCGATTAGACACGTGATTGAAATTGAAACCTGTCGTGACAGGTCAATTGAACGAAGCCGTAGCATAAAACATCCGGGGACACGTTCGAGTTGCCTACTCATGGGTCGAGAGATTATATCGTTACATTTTGGACAAGCTGGTGCACAAATTGGTTCAGCCATTTGGGAATTATTTTGTATTGAACATCAATTGAACGCTGAGGGTCAGCTGATAACAAATGAAGGTGATAAAGAAATCTATGGTCTAGAAAATATGAGTGCATTTTTCTGTGAAGGTTCTAAAACGTGGTCTCCAAGAGCTGTTATGATAGATTTGGAACCCAGTGTCATTGGTGAGTTTAAATTATTGATATTTGGCTGTATGTGACTGATTTAGTGCATTGAGAGCTAACTATCCTGTTGGAATTTTAATGGTTTTGTGTTACTGTTGTCTACTATTATGTAACAGATCGTCCAAAATATTTACAGATTTGATCGCGTCCATTTAGAGAACTAGGAAGTTTTACTATAACGAAGATACAATAACAAATATCAAAATCCTGGTATTTACTTATTCAGGTGACACAGAATTAGTTTAACCAAATTTGTGAATATTTCAAAGAACTTGGTACTGATGAGTAGTCACCAAAAAGAAGAACGAATTCACCTACACGCTACAATGTGGACAAGTTCGGAAGGTGTGACAAAATACTTCACACAAATATGAAATTATATATTATATATTATTATTTCAATGTTTCAAGCACATGGGAATCCTTGATAACTGTAAACAGCACGAAACCGGTGATGGAGATGCATGCAAATGAGCATTTTTATTAATGGTCATGGGCTCAAATCCAGTCTACATGAGTGGGGGCTCATGTGATTGAACAGGTTGGTCGTACCAACGTTACCCAACAGTAGCATACAAGCGCAACTTGTTCAATATCTACATGTTTTTCGCCACATGTGATTGAACTGGTTTGTACTACCAACCTTAGCCAACAGTTGTATAGATTCAAGAATTTATGGTATAAAAAAGCTCGTAGCTGTACAACACCACAGGATATTCGTATAAGGACAATAAATATATATATACAAAATAAATTGAGTCATTGGGAAGATCAACAGTTTTGTAGTTGCAAAAAATGTCATGTATTGTGGCGGTATGATGGGTAAAAAATATTCGTTTGGAAAAAAATCATGTTATATAAACGGGATGTAGGGTGGAATTACTACGCATAAATATATCCAATTTGTTCCTGAAAATACTTTCACTATATGATTGGAAAACAACTGACGGTAAGGAGTTCCATGAGAAACAAACGCGCACCGAATAGAAGAACCGACGGCAGTTCCGGTGGGAATGTGGAATATCACATGCCAATGGGTGAGTACGTGTGGCATGGCTTGACCGGAGGCGAAATAGATGCCTCAGAGGGTGCGCCTTTTAGTTAATTATTTTGTTAGTTAGGATTAGATCAAATCGGACCCTTCTGCGAAGCAGTGTATCCAAATTAAGATGCTCAAGTCGAATCTCATATGGTAGGTTGCGGAGGCAGCCAACCATTTTAGTTGCTCTGTGATAAATCCTCTCGAGCAGCTTGATGTCTTTTTGTAGCCACGGTGCCCAAGCTTGCAATGAGTAATCCTTCACCGGGTTAATATACGTATTTATGATCATGGAGAATTTTGAATCTTGAATCTTGAGTTGTATAGAAGCGCAACTTGTTTTCCATACTTGCACTGTTTCAAGCGCATGTAGATCCTGATCCTACTTTCCCTCCCTGATGTGTGCAAACCGCACAAAACAGGTCGTAGTGTATGTGTGATGCAAGGGCACGCAAATGACCATTTTTTACTACCATTTGACTAATATATATATCGGCATCTTATCACAGTCATCATTAGCTTGACTCCTTTACACCTTATGCTTACATCGGCACACTGTTTTTTTGTGTAATCGTCGCTACGAGGTTAATCTGACGTACGTTTGTGAGGTTGTTTGTTCGTTTGTTTGTTTTTCAAAGGGACTATTAGAAATAGAAACTAGAAACTAGAACTAGAAATTTGTCTGCGTATGCTGGTTTTCCAAAGGGTGATTAGACATCTGGATAAATATAAGAGTGAGCTTCAAACAGCTTGATAAGTGTATAATATATTGGAAGGACCTTAGTGAAGGCGAGCTCAAACGATCCAGAATGATGAGCTCTTTAAAATTGCTGAGAATTCATCTATGGAAAACAGACACTTCGGAATGAATATGGTGAGTCATGTTGTCTTGCAAGAATGCGAATGCTATCTCAAAAAGAATTCATGCGGTTTGGTGG
The DNA here is from genome assembly GCA_013407085.1 of Atriophallophorus winterbourni. Taxonomy (NCBI): domain Eukaryota; kingdom Metazoa; phylum Platyhelminthes; class Trematoda; order Plagiorchiida; family Microphallidae; genus Atriophallophorus; species Atriophallophorus winterbourni. Next base: position 8,022 of record JACCGJ010012425.1, read on the forward strand.
GGGATAAAATTGAAATCCTTTTATCTGGCTTAAACTTTCCAGCTTCTAATCACGCCGAGTCTTAGGTTGAACAAATTACGTTAGAGAAGACCTACATAAAATGTACGGTTCATTTAACCCTTTGTCTACGGTAATTGGATATACGTATCTTATGATATTTTTGTGTTATTCTGCTTAATTATGGCATAAATAAAATACATGATTAATTTTTATGGATCAGATGCCAAACGCCGCCTGACAAGTGCACTCCGATGGTGACTGAAGGTACCGCCGGGAGCTACTGAGCAATCGACTGCTTGTTTGAGGTGGTAACTAGAGTTACCGTCAGTAGACATAGGGTTAAACTATTGAATAAATAGCTTAAACTGAGTTTGAAAGTTGCCCAAACGTTATGCTACCTTGGTCCTATTTAAAGTTTTTATTTCAATTTAAATGCTTGCCTTTTGTCGTAAATCCCGTCGCTCCGTTATCGGTAATGTGACACCGATGCAAAAACATAAACCAAAATCATTGCTAACGAAATTTTGGTTTAAAAATTTATCCGGTGTATTCGCAAAATGCCTTACCGACATTGGTTCTCAAAAGAAATTTCTATCCACCCTTACAGATGAAATACGATCAGGTCCCTATCGAACCCTCTGGCGACCGCGGTGTTTGATAACTGGAAAAGAAGATGCCGCAAACAATTACGGTCGGGGAAATCGAACCATTGGTCAGTTGAAGTTAGAACAATCACTGGACGCTATTCGCCGGCTGGCAGAGGAATCAAGTCACTTGGCGGCGTTTGAAATAATTCACTCCCATTCAGGCGGAACCGGTTCCGGAATGACTAGTCTCCTTGTCAACCAACTATGTGACGAATACGGGAAAATATTCAAATTCAGCACATCGGTCTTTCCATCTTCCACATATTCTCAATCAACCGTGGACCCATACAATTCAGTGCTCCACACTCATTCGCTCATCGAAACATTGGATTGCGCGATATTGTTCGACAATCAGAGCATTTTCGCGCGTTGCGCTGAAAACTTGCACATCAAAAATCCATCTTACACGGAAATTAATCGAATCCTCGCGCAGATGTTGAGCTCTGCTTTTCTCTCACACCGGTTCATGTACCAGGGTTCGCAACGATCCGACACAACGGAATTATTGACTAACCTTATTCCATATCCACGGATACATTTTCCCGTTTTGTCCTACGCTCCGCTTGATTCGCAATGGTATGTTCAGCACGACAAAATCGGAGTAGCTGATATCACAAAAGCAGTTTTTAGTGAAGCATCGAGAACGATCGATTTTTCCTGCCAAGAAAATGCGTACATTTCATGCGCGATGCTGTACCGAGGTCTACAAAGTCCGAAGCTGGTGTACGATGCTTTAAAATATGTCAAAGGATCATCATTTATCGGAGCTAATTTCGTCGACTGGTGCCCTACCGGTTTTAAAATTGGATTAACTCCATTTCCACCAATGATTTTTCCTCAATCTCCGTTAGGGGAAATTAATATGTCCGTGTGTATGCTTGCTGGAAACTTGGGAATAAGGCATGTTTGGCGCAGGAATAATGCTAAATTCGATATGCTATTTTCGCGCCGAAGTTTTTTACATTGGTTTGTGGGAGAGGGTATGGAAGAGATGGAATTTACTGATGCACGAGAAGAATTAGCTTCGTTGGAGCAAGACTATGCGGAACTGATGAGTGAAACAATACAAGCAATCCAGTTGATTGAACCACCAGAAACCAGCAATTCGATAACACCGTTAAAAGCTTCAGACATTTCGATTGAATCCTCCATAATGGCTGAAACACAACGTGAACCTAGCTCACTGTTACACAGTTCAACAGCACAAGAAATATCTTTCTCTCCTCACGACCTCATCCCTTCACAAGTCGCCAAGATTTCTGACAGCATTGAAAACATTGAACGAGACATTACAGTAATCAATGAAAGCGTGGATTCGAAGTTTCTACATCCGGTGACCCCTCCAGATCAGAAGTTAACAAGTAGCGCGATATCAGTAACACCTCTGACGAATCGAGCGGAGACCAGCCAGATTGAAAGCGGAACTAAATTTTTCGGTCATGGTGAATTGTTTGAAAACCACTTATCTCCAAATTCTCGAGGGGACGAGAGATTTGAAATCAAATCCATGGACAATTGGGTATTGCGCCGATTTACTGGTCATAGGCTTGACAGCGGTGATATACCGGAGCTCACCTCCAACTATTCTGGAATTCGATCAACTGATTTCACACATTCAGTGCCCCATGCTGGTTTCAATATGAACAATGCACGGCACTCTCAAACAAGTACTGGATTTCAACCCACCGTTTCAATGGTCCAGAAAACTGACCAAATCTCTGAATCGCTTCACATCGTGACCAAACAATTCAGAAATATTAAGATGGAAAATCAGCTAACACAAGTTCCTCGACCTCATGGCGTCAATCTTACGCACAAGCATCACAAGCATTGCAAGAAAAAGGCTTGCAGATTAGGAAGGAATGTATCAACAAATTTCCACCAAGTTGCAGATAAGCCAATCTATTCTGGACTGACCGATTCAGCTTTCGATTTGGTAACTTCCCTAGCTGAATCGGAAGTAAGTGTCACAATCCAAAGTTCAGAATGCTTAGAAAAAACTGGCGCGTCTTCTTCAACCCCAGACAAAACCAGTGGGTATGGTTCAATGTCAAATAGTCCAGCCTTTATTGTTGAATCACACAATCATATAGAAAAAATCAACAGTTTGCATATCCAGATCGAAACAAAATCAGATTGTAGATACCATCATTCATCTCCCAAGCAGTGTCATACACAGTGTGACCAAATAAAGCACAGACACAACAAGAGTGCCAAAAGAAAATGTTCTAAACACCATGCTGTACGAGTTGATAGAGAGAAAAACGATCAGCAAGTTGTACAGCCCGAAGTTGACATCCGCGAAATGAACTATCATGAAATATCAATCAGCGATAGCGATGGTTTCACGGCCGAACTAGACGTTGTGAATGGAAACATGTATCCAACACCGAACTACCACAAGTTTGATTAGCGCATGGTCGATCAAACAAATTTTCCACTTTGGTGTTCCAGCATGAACCTGTTTGTCAACTTCCCTTCAACCGTTTGAGGTGGTTCAAATTTTTGGCATAAAAAAATTCCATTCGGAATTTTAATGCCATCGTTCCGTTTTTCCATCGTTCGGTTGCCAATGTACCATATTTACAATTGAAACATTGTATCGGCAACAACCTGTGCACGACACCAAATTTTTTAACAAAACCACCATGAATTTTGAGGCTGTTTGTAGGCAACCCCAACGTTCTTTTGTACAAACATGGTCCAAGTTTCGCAAATAGATCGGTCGGGATTAGAAGATTGATTACATAGTCCTCTACAATCGAAATCGTATAGGGTGAAGGTGGGGGAGGTTAAATAGCGTTTCATGTCCTAACGTCTATAACCTTGTTTACACAAGCTTTGAATACACACGATGAAATATTGAACACTTCTCCCCTCCCTGGGTTCCACATCCACTTCAAAGTAATTCAAAGTAATGCAAAGAAATTTGATTGCTATCGGCTAGAGCAGTTTTTGGGTAACGTTTCACTTCTGACACAGAAGCTTCGGCAGACCAAGGGTGATAGTCAGGACAGTGAACAGGATTAAGTAGTAGTCAACCCACCACCACTGATTTGACCTTACCGCTAAACAGCCTATAGTACGCCTACGCTGTGTCACGTCTCGTGCGAATGACCAGGATCAGTGGTCGATTTGCCTGCTAATGTGTATCCATATCAATCTAATACAAGTGAACACGGTCAAGGTCGGTTGAGACAGCGGCCCACATGCGTAAAAGTACATAACTAACGGGGCTAAGGTTAAGCTATTTTTGAAAACACGATCGGTCCCAAACCTGTTCCAATCAATTGCTAATTCAAAGTAAATCAAAGTTTTAATGGTCCAAAAAGAAAATAATTTACAGTAACCATGGTTTAAAAATATAGGGAATGCATAAAAACAAAATAGATATTTTATCAATACGGAAAGTCAGCTTATGTATTCAGGTATGGGGTTGGATTTGGTCAACATATAATTGTCAAGTTTAGCCTTGAACATGTTCAGGCTTGATGCGCAAGTGATATGTGGGGGCAAGGAGTTCCATTAAAAAAACTCGGACAGCAAAAAAGAACCTTCGACAATTTGATCTAGTGTGAATAATTAACTGTTAGCAAAGGGATCTGCTACTACGTGCTTCTTTAAGATGAACCAGGTGTTCAAGTGGGTAATCCATTGTATGCAGAATGTTGAACAACAGGATCAAGTCACCCCAGACACGATGGTATGAAAAGTCAAACAGGTTCAGAGTTGTAATTCTCTCCTCGTACGCCCTGTCGTGTAGTCAGGCCACCAGTTTTGTAGCGCGGAGGTATACGCGTTGCAGCAATGTCATGTCCCTTTGTAACCATGGGGACTATGCTTGAACAGCATACTTCATTATTGGTCTGATATAGGTGTTAATTATCCGTGGTAGTACATGCTTTGTGAAAATACTAAAAATCCTTCAAAGCAATTGTCGTTTACATTCCAATCAACTCCAGAGGTCAAACATTCCGGCGTTATTTACGCCAACAACAGTTGATCGACAATTAATCAAAGCGTTTATAACGCACGTGACAAAAAATAGAACACGCCTATATTATATAAACAAATCAGCACTTGTTTAAGCAATAGATACTGCATGTTTAATAACTTACTCCAAGCTGGCGTGATGCCAAAAGACTGGGACAAATAATACCCATTTACAAAGGTGGTTGCCGTTCTGGAGTTAAAAAGTACAGGCAGGTGACATTGCTGTCTTCGGTATCAAAAGTGTTTGAGCGAATAATAACCGCAGAAATAGTGCGACATCCGGAAACGAATCAATTTTTGGCAGTTGCCCAACATGGATTTCGCAGAAATTGCTATTGTCTAACAAATTTGCTGACAAGTTTAGACGATTGGACGAAGGTTGTAGATGCGGGGGGCTGTATTCATGCGTGCTAACTGGACATTTCTAAAGCTTTCGACAGATTTGATCATAATTTACTCTTGAACAAGCTAAAGAAACACGGTATTGTTAGAAGACTATATGAATTGATAAGTGATCACCTCAGCAACAGACACATCAGAGTTCGTGTGGACGGCTTATTATCGAATAAAATCGATGTAACTAGCGGTGTTCCACAAGGCTCAGTGCTTGGACCAATACTGTTCCTAGTCTATATGAACGATATACCAATACTAAATGACAGTAAGATGGTATTGTTTGCTGATGATATAAAATTATGGAGGCGAATCAGCTATGCTGATGATTGTGTTTTGCTGCAAAACGATTTGAATGATTTGTACAAATGGTCAACCGCAAAATAAACTGCCATTGTATATGCAAAGTCGAAGATCATTCAGATCGGTCATGACCTTGGCTTTTCCTATCAATACTAGTTCGGCGACAAAATCCTGTTGTACACCGAAGAAGAAAAAGACTTGGGTGTCTGGATTTGCGGTAGTTTGAAAAATGGTCTTCAATGCGCGTCTCGGCTGCTCGGCATGTTACGGCGGATATTTGGATGTTTTTACCCGGGGTAGTTTCCTCTCATGATGAACACATATATACACCCGGT
>JACCGJ010012426.1:0-19858 GCA_013407085.1 Atriophallophorus winterbourni
CCTCTGACAACCAAAGCCCAGGCTCCGACCTCCGTTGCGGAACTGCTTCTACTGACAGGAGAAGGCGAAGGCGATGTCTGGCGCCTCAAAACCAGTTTGCTCGGTTAGATGGAGCTCGTCAGCCCTGGTAGGGCAGTCCATCTAAGGGAAGGAAAACCCTTATTCCAAACCTCCGCTGCCTTGCGGTATACTGATTGCGGGAAAGGCTTCGGGAGTGAACCCTGAGGAAAACTCCTTGCTGCCTTGCATGTTGCACCTGGTCGTGCAAAGGCTAGAGAGGCGTACTCAAACAATCGCCGAGGCACTTCAAGAGAGGCGCAAGAACCCTCAAAATAGTCACCGGCTCTCGTGAAGGAAAAAAACCGCTGCCTTGCGGGTAGACTTTTGAGTCAAAGGCTCCGGGTGGGGTCCCCTAAGCCAACCCCCTACTTCGGCCTTGGCAACCCGGTAGTATGTCGCCTTCAACAAGAACCATGGAACCTACATTTTTCTTTCATCATGTACCCTCTTCATGGTAACTTGTTGGCACATCGTCTGTAAAGACTTGTGTAATAATAATAATAATAATATAATAACCCGGCATGAGCTTTAACCAGTCTGATGGGAGCCATCTTATGAAACCATGGCCCCTACTCTAATTTTTCCAATGGTTGTCATTGCCGGGGGAGCATGGTATAAGCTCCCCACTGTTTATAAAATGCTCTCATATGGCATGTGTCTCAAATATACTCTGACAAACAAGTCCAGCTCCTGGCCTACACGAGTGGCTCCCTGAGCCCGTTAGCCTTGGAGGGCATTTCATCTATGAGAAGGAAAACCTTGCGGAAGTTGCCAGAAAGAAGTGGCGTGCACCAACTAACCGTCTACGAGACGCTGCTCCAGATTTTTCCTCATGGTTTCCTCCCGTGATCGGGTATCCCGCAGGACAGCGGAGGTTTAAAATCAGGGTTTTCCTCCCAGGCTAACGAGCTCCATCTGCCCGAAGCAAACTGGTTTTCAGGCGCCCTCGCCCCTTCTCCTGTTGGTAGAAACAGATCCGCCGGGCTCGGGGAGCCACTCGTGCAGACCAGAAGCTGGACTCGGTTGTCAGAGGCTATTTGAGACGCTATTAGACGGTGGGAGCTTATCCCCACTGCCACCCCTGGCGATGACAACCTGGGAGCTGTGTAAGGTGGCTTAGAGTTGGGGGGGGGGGACCTGCAGACCAGGAATCATGGACAGAACCGATGGCGGCAAGAGGGGGTGATGAGGTTAACCGCCGTAGCGAAGCCTCTCTAAACTAGGTACTAGACGCTGTAACAGGGAATGCGGTTTAACCTGGCACAATTATCACCTCCATTCTTCTCTCCCTACATTATCATCTTTACACTTCCTGGCTAGTAATCCGAAGACATGCTCTGTGAATGTTTAACCGATTGTCATGCTTTCATTTCCACCCCCCACCCCCACCCCAGTGTCATATCACCCCTTCCGCGTGTTGATTTTCAGCTCGATACTCCCGACGCCTTGGCAACCGATGTCTCCCACCCAGGTCGACTGCCCGAGGTGTCTTCCACACCGATCGCAGCTCCAGCGACGGTTGAGCCGCACGCGTTCGTTGGATCAACTCACATCGCTGCACAACACACCGCGCGTCAAGCGCCTGTTTCAAATTTTCGGTCAGAGGTTAGTCAAGTTCGATGTGGCACCCGCTCTCGTTGATACATTCCATCTCAGGCTGTTGAGTCCGATAGGGCATGTGGTGACCTCTGGCATTCAGCAGCAGCTCTCAGTACCCACTTTACTTTACTTTAGTGCGACTATCTCCTCCTGGAGGATGAGTCGGCTTCATTGACATCACGGATTGCAGCCGCCCACGCTCGGCCATTAGAAGCGAGATCCGCGCAGATTGTAAGCCAGGTCCGGTCCCACGTGCGCCATCCGTAAACCGATCGTAGACCAAGCAGCTCCACGTCCGATCTCACGGTGGCGAGCCAAGTCTTCACTTGTCCTCCGCTACGACAACGCCATTCTGCGCAGGGTGTCGGCGATAGTGTCATCCTGGTTAGTTCAGCGTCCGAGCGTCTCAGGATGTGGCCAAACCATCTCAGTCGGTGTTGCCGCAATATCGAACTCAGGCGAGGGATATCAAAACAACGGTGGCGAACCTCGTCCTTCGTTACCCGCTCATCCCATCGAACATTGAGGATGCGTCGGAGACACCAGTGGTCGAAAACCTCTAGTTTCCGCATATCCTCCACCCGCACAGGCCACGTCTCGCATCCATAAGTGAGAACTGGGCGAATCGCCGCTCTATAGACGCGCAGCTTTGTACGTCGGCTGATTTCTCTACGGCTAAATAGAACCCAACGTAGTCGCGAAAACGCCGTGCGCGCAGCTTGTACACGGGTCGGTATCTCATCCCTGACTTGGCCTGACGGTAGCACGCACGAACCAAGGTAACGAAAAGTGTTCACCATCTCCAAGTTCTCGCCACCAATCTTGAGAGGCAGATGAGGTCCAGTGGCGGTGGTAAAGTACTTAGTTTTGCGCGTGTTGATTCGAGATGTAGGCACCCCCAATCAGTGAGTTATTGCTCCGTTGCTTTTCAATCCCCGCTTATCTACATCTATTCAGGATTTAATCGCGATTCATACGAGGAAGTTAAGCAATCGTTACTTACTACGGGTGTAATGATCTCGCAGATGATGCTGATGAAACGGCTTGTTTAGTTAATGCAAAGAACAGTAAAAGTAAGCGGTACATAGCAAAGACTCGTTTTTGATTGCGTATAACTAGATGACGAGACAAAGTTACGTGACAGTAATGCAATAAGTGAGATTAAACAAAGACTTACCTCGGTACCGGTAAAGAAACTATGAAACATGGACGTCGCATCTCGAAGATACTTAGCACAACGCCGAAAGTTGGAGCGTTCTTGGTCACAATCATCCCAAACCCACTCGCGAATTGAATGGAAAAGTCGATAGAATAAACCAGATTGTTTGGAACAGGGTTCCGTTCTTTCGCACACCTTCAATTCAACACTATTAGACATAAAACAGAAAACCTTGTTAGGACGAATGTTTCAACCTATGCAATCTAATAATTATACGCTTGCTACTCTGTGGATCATTTAGCTCTCTGATTCCTCTGACCATATTTATCGACATGCAAAGAATTTTATCGGTAGCAAGCATCATCATCATTATCAGAGACGGCATTACACCGGTAGCATGTATGGAATGCTCAACTGTCACACAACCATGGCACGCTTAAATCCTAAAAAGATGGGGAAGGTTTGGATTTAAAAGTCTATTGAACCTGTGGAAGAGTAGGAGCAGACACACCGGGGTTGAGATGCCTGAACGTCGAATAAAAACACGAATTCAATCAAGTGTTGTGAACAAGTGAAGCGACACTAGCATGAACGCATCCTTGCGGTTGTATGGCCTTTCAATAAAGAATGGTCGCAGGCGATCTGACAAAAATAAGGATATAAATGGGAGAAAACTAAACGCTATTTGCGAAGTTGGAAGCCTGGAGTCAGGTTGCATGTGGGTTCGTCTACTGTTAGGTTGCTCAGATATAAACAGGTGATGATATCGAGAATCCAGCGTGTTCCCCATTAGTAGTTGATAACCTATGGCAGTCAATTTTTGTGCAGAGTACAGAAGTACTGCACGATCCCACATCCAAGCAGTGAGCGAATGCGGAAATATAATGTATGAGGCGACAAATCGCTTATTAACGTCAAAAATTACAGTAAAGATAACGGATGTGGATTCTCAACGGCCAAGGAATAAAAAAACTATCAGGACAGGTATCAACAGGGGCGTAAAATCAGAGAGAATTAAACTCAAATATCCCACAAGAATAGCACCATTCGTTGTAAGCGGTACGAGTAGCACAGCCTTAGATGATGTGCGATTCGACGACTTGATTTGATACAATTTTGCACACCGGATGGAGCATACGACTGCAATAACATTACACCAATGTAGACTGGGCTTGAACAAGCGCATGCGGATGCTGATCATACTGTCCCTACCTGATGAGTGCAAACATCACGAAACCGGTCGTGGGGTGTGTGTAATGGAAATGCATGCAAATGAGTTTTTTTTTACACCAATGTGGTTTGCTATGTGCGATTTGTCTCATTTGAGAGAACGTCGTTACCATGAGCTTCGAATGATTTTCGACGGATCTTCGTCAAGTCTGTTTCGGTCTGTCTAATGTTCGTTTAACCTTGGCGCGACGTTGTACAAGACGGGCTGCGGAGAGTGGGACCAATCCCAAAGTATTTTCTTATCTTATCCGACATGACATCTGTACTTAGCGTTATACGCTTGGTGCGTAACTGTTTTGTAGTGATACATTAAATCAGCGTGGTTTGGCGTACAAATCCTATATAATAGTTGTGTCAAGGTCAAACTTTGTTCACCTTTCAGCCAATGTTTCAAGGCCCACTTAAACTACGCTTGGTATCTCCACCGGATAACCGGACACCAACAGTACAGCGTAAGTGTGGGGTGTATGCATGAAAGCACACGCGTGATCCAGGCAAAGTGCCACACAGTGAGAGACTGTACTTGGGCTTGTGAGTAACGAGTTGAATCGAATAATAAACAATTAGATAATGTAAAGTGACTGATGAAACGAACGATTCAACTCGTTACTCACAAGCTGATTGGAACTGCTCTTACTGACAGATGTGCAATCGTGCAGCATTTCTGTGCTGTGCGGCTAACACCGTGCTAAATTGATTGGCCACGGGTATTGAGCTGCATGCTGAAACTCGCTGGAGTCTCACTACCATCTTTATTTTCTATTTCTCATATCTGTCTAGGCTTGGGCAACCTGACAGTAATATCGCCCACGTGCAGTCTCTGACTGTGCGGCACTTTGCCTGGATCAGGCTTGTGCTTTCATACCATACTGTACTTGGGCTAAGATACTGTCAGGTGCTTAATTTTAATTTTATACGGCTAGCTGCCGTAGATGGATTGAGGGCTTGCTGCTTCGAAACCAACAGCATATGTGAGACATTATCGTAAGGTTTCTTTTGGAATGCCTAGCCTTTGCACACCCAAGTGCAACGTACAAGGTAGCAGGGAGTGGGCGTTGTGAACCATATATCCACTTAGGGGACATAGTTGTGGATTTTCCGAAGCCTTTCTCGCAATTAAATATCCAGCAAAGCAGTGAGAGAGTTGGAGTTAGGATGTTCCTTGACATAGCTGGATTGCCATCACGGAATGAAACGTTCTATCTGCTGCTGTTCTATCAGGGGCAAAATACATGTATTTGCCCCTTCCTCTGTGAGTAAGAGCAGTTCCAATCAGCTTGTGAGCAACGGGTTGGATCGGATAATAAACAAATAGATTTGGTATGGTATGGTATGAAAGCACAAGCCTGATCCAGGCAAACTGCCCCATAGCCAGAGACTGCACGTGGGCGATATTACTGTCAGGTTGCCCAAGCCGAGACAGATATGAGAAATAGAGAATAAAGAGGGCAGTGAGACTCCAGCGTGTTTCAGCATGCAGCTCAATACCAGTGACCAATCAATTTAGATAGATAAATGGAAAGTGACTGATGAAACGAACGAACTCCGATGCGGTCACATGCTTACGGGATAAAAACGCCAAGAAAAAAAATCTGGGTAAAGGTGTACAACTCACTCATCTATAGCTGTGGCCATTGCCTTCAACAAGTAAGATATCGAAGTGGTAACGGCTGGTCCCCATAAGCCGGATTGTGCCACGTTTGACAGCACATCCGGAAGTTCGGCACGCTTGCTGGTGACTCGTTGGCTCACAACATTTTCTGGAATGACGCGCGGAACGTGAGAAAAAAGGGATATCCATCCAGATAAAGGAAAGCAAAAATTGGGCGCGGGTACGTTAAAGAGATTACCTGAGGGTGAAACTAAAATGAGAGTAATTAAATGACCCTTTACGCATTTCATCTGTGCTAGAAGAATGAAAACAGCAAGCATGATCTTTGCATGCAAACCCGTAATTAGACAACATTGCGCATGAATGTATGAAATCACAAGCCTGATCCAGGCAAAGTGCCGTACAGTCATAAAATGCACATGGGCTAACATACTGTCAGGTTGATCAGGCCTAGACAGATATGAGAATGAGAACAGAGATAACAGTGAGACTCCAGTGTATTTAATTTAAACATCCATACAAAATTAACCACACAAGTGAGTATTCATTCGCGACAATTTACCTTCAGCGGCCATTAGCATCTCCTTCAAACCTGGACGAGAAAATACTTTGGCAACACGGTAGACCAAATGTGCATTGTGGCAAACATGCAAATCCATCCGAACAGCGCGTTGTACAAACAGAAACAGCAGGATCACATACATGTCATGTTGTTGCTTGACAAAGGAGGACCTGTAACAATAAAAATCCCAATGGAATAGCAACAGAACAAGCTACCTGAACAATATAATCCATGTGAGGCGTTGACTTACCACGTGGCAGACAGCGAATCGGTATTGAGATTTTTCCTCGTTGAAGCAGGAGATGGAGAACCCGCGACTGGGTGGGGTGTTTCCGCATATCGCCAAGGTTGGATGGCGGTGAGCCAAGTTTCAACGGGAACCTCGAATGACAAATCAGCGGGCCAGTGTTGAAAACAGTAAACGAGCAGTTGTTTCAATTGGGTTATCAAGCTGTGTTGCAAATCCGATGCTTCCGATTCTGAGGGGGGTCGGGTGCACAGAGCATTGGCCAAACATCTGCGTAAGAAAGATGAACATGCAGTAAAGGGAATAATAAAGAATAAACACTTTTAAGTGCAATGTTTTTTATAGGATAACACGCATGATGTGCCTAATCCGTTGTACGCGGAGGAGTTCCTGAGCTAAACGTTTGAGCAGAATAAAGCTGAACTGTGGTTGACATTTGATACACACGAACTAAGCACCGTGACTCGAGATGTCAGGCCACTTCGCTGTGGCAATACCCCAGAGGACATGGTACGATGGATGTTGAACTTAAGTAATGGCTAATTTTGTTAAGGTACCAACTCAGGTAACTAATTCCTCCCGGTTATTGAAGGAAACATGTTCGCCCTATTACGACCGTGCCGCGTGCGATGGCTTGGTCATGTCTACAAAATGGAACATGGTTGTATTCCGAAAGATCTACTCTACGGTGAGTTGCAATTAGTAAGTCGACCATTGAACAGACCGCAGTTGCGGTACAAAGACGTTTGTAAGAGATATGAAAGCTATTGGCATTGACCCGGCGAGTTGAGAAGAACTTGCTCTTGACCGTTCACACTGTGGAAAGCGTCGTCTGCAAGCTGGGGATGAGCAGATACAGCTCTTGGCTGCTGAGCGCAGATTACGCCGCCGGCCTGCAACGGATGCAATACAACCGAGTTCTGCCTATCGTTGCAAGCGCTGCGGGAGAGATTGTTCTTCCCGAATTGGACTGTTTAGTCATTCGAAAAGCTGTAGAACATGAAAATTCATGTGATTGTGATGTATATCTATGGTCGACATCGAACAAAGGAGGCCAACAACATTGAAAGAAACAATACTTCTCAACGGTTGTCGTCAGCTGCTTGTCTACGAGATTTTATTCGGATTTCATTCTGAAGCGTTTAGCACAATCGAGTATCCGGCAATGTGTTTGAGCTAAAGTTTTTCATTAAACGAAATGCCCCCATTGTAATGTACCAAAAAGCACATATTAACACGGTCAAAACTACAGTCAACCAATGTATACACAACAATCAAAACCCAGTCAAGCTTCGCATGATGTCGGGCTTTCTTGTACAGCCATTAAGCTCAACTGCAGAGACACCGTCGTTAAATTGGAGCAAGTCTAATTGTGCGGTCTCAAACCTTTCACTATTTTACCAAGACTGTTTGTAGTTAATAGGAGGGCAAAGTGAACAAATATCATAGAGCTAAGAGGTATGGACCCGCAATTAAACTCGTTTATTTAGTTACTTTGAAAGAACGAAAAAGTTAAAAAGCTCTAGGGACCTTATTCTGTGCATTTAGCTGAAAAGCAACGAATCGAAAAGCAGCGGGTTCGAGATAAAAATGTGTCACTAATTCCAGATGCAAAAAGTATGTGTGTGTACGTGCATATGGATGTGTGCATGCATGTATGTTTGTCCGTATGTATGTATGTGTGCAGGAATGTATTTATGTATGTATGTACGTACGTATATATGTATGTATGTACGTACGTATATATGTATGTATGTATGTATGTATGTATGTATGTATGTATGTATGTATGTATGTATGTATGTATGTATGTATGTATGTGTATGTATGTATGTATGCATGTATAAAATCATAAGACTTGAGCGAAGCAGAGTGCCGCACAACCGGAAGATGCGCATGGGCTAAGCAATGTGAGTTACGCAGACATAGACAGATAACAGAAAATGACGGCAATACTCCAACCTGTTCCGCATGCAGCTCAGTACCGTTGGAAAACCAATTTACCACGGTGATGTGTGGTCGGAATAAGAGGCCACTTTGCTGCTTATCACAAGCTTCCATAGAATGGAGAAAAATATTACTGATGTATGCATATGGTTTGAAAGCACAAGCCTGATCCAGGCAAAGTGCCGCACAGTCACAGACTGCACGTGGGCTAAGATACTGTCAGGTTGCCCAGGCCTAGACAGATATGAGGTAGAAAAAACAACCGGATGCATGCATAGCTTACTTTTGATAGCTGAGGATTTTGTTGTGGATCAATTGTTCGTGAGGGGTTTGCGCAGAGCCGAACGATGCACCATTAAAAGCCGAGTTGTAGAAATATTTGATAAAGCAGCGAACTAGGAAAATGTGGCAACTCGTGGGTTGGAACGATGCCTGAGCACAAAACAGAGGTACGCATATGACTGACTTGGCAAACAGGGAAAACAATCTCATACAAAACAGTTAGCGCTACAGTGACGACTGAATAGATAATACAAATATACAACCAACTGACACAGGTGGGTAAAAGAAGAAACGATGAGGTAGCAATCAATCTTTATGGGCAGATAAACTTCAAAGTTGGCGCTGCATATGTGTATCATCAAAAACAAAACAAAAACTGACGTGTGAAAATCGGCATTACGAGCATCATCATAAGCAAGAGTTAGAACATCAGGCAGACCGTACAGACACGACATTAGAAGCAAAGTGCTGCACTGTCATGTGCCGCACATGTGCTGAGATACTTTTTGGTTGTCCGGTCCTGTACAGGGTACAGTAGCACTGAAACTAGAACATGCTTTTGCGTACAACGTAATACAGCGTCAATAATTTCTGCACATCTGCTGCATAACTGTAATCATGTGGTACATTGTGCCAGATGAACACTGTCTCTAATGAAACGCCAAACAATCGAGGTTTCAGCTGGGCGACGAATTATAACGCTTGTATGATTTGGGTGATTAACCAGTGCGAAAAACAGGGGCACGCGACAATCCAAAGTAAAAAGGAATTTGTTAACGGGAAATTCAGGTAACTCATTATTATGACTCAGTGCCATCGTGCTATTCATACTGCTCGGCTAAACAGATTTGTGGACTGAACTGGGTGTCTGATTAGTAACGTTAACGAGATGTATGAGATCCAGGAAAATTGCCACACAATCGGAGAGTTCAATTAGGCCAAGATGCTGTCAAGTTACCCGGACCTAGACCGATTAAAGAGAAAATGGCAGTGAAACTCCAGCGTGTTTAAGTTGCAGCTCACCACCGGCGGCAAATCAATTTAACACGGTGTTAGCTCAACTAGATGAACGTATTATGGGTGCGTGGTTGGATGACAAAACACAAATTGCATGAACAACAGGTAGATAGAGGTCACACGAAAAATCTACTGATGAGTGAATATAAATGAGGCAGTATCATAAAGCATTGGAAGGGAGAATTGTGAAAGCGTGAATAGGATAATATCAACGACAGCATAACGAAAAGAGCTCCAGAAAACACAAAGCTAGCCGTATATGAAGCTTAGTGGTCGCTTGAAGATAGGAAGCATGCACCAGTTAAAATTTGGGGTGGTGAACGATATGATGAGACACTGGGTGGGGTTAATGGATAAACGCCCAAAGCAGTTAGATGAAGGGTGAGGTTGTTTGACCAATGTGGAGTAAACTTACTGACAACAAAAGCTAGTTGGTAGATAATAGAAAATCAGGAAACTCAAGCGTCAAGCTAGTGGAAACTTATACAAAATTGAAAGCGGTTTGAACAAATAGCCGTACACGAATGATTCTAAGTTCTGGAACAGTTCTGCTGGAAACAATTAGTAAACTTAAAAAACTACAAACTATAGAAAAACCAACCGATCGTGGTTGGAAACATAGATTACGTAAGGGTGTAAAGCAAAAATATCTCTGAGAACCTGATTGAACTATACCTCAATGTGAATGAGAGGCTTTCGTGATTCAATAAACTACACAATTACCCAACATAAATAAAAGCAGGGCAACTTTCGCTACTGGAAACCAGTCAATCTTCGTGGTTTACCCATCAGCTCCCCTGTTTTCTGTTATGGCTACCGTCTCGAGTTAGTTACTACTGCGTTCTAATCAAAGCACCAGGTATACAGAACAGTTGATAAAATTAGTAAATGAAATGCCGAAAATCACAGTTAAGGAGGTGATAGCACGACAATGGAACGAAAGCAAATGAACGAAATCATAGGCAATTGCCTAGAAACCTGTTCTAATCTTTGATACGTGAGCATTTTATGTAAACTCCAAGAATGCTTTAAACAAATTTCCGTGGATAAAACCGCCTTACTGCGCTAAGCAATTTGCAATAATTACGGAGGTGCAAGCAATAGAAACACATCTTTGACAAGAGAAGCAGTGTTATGTGAAACACAATGCAGGTAGAAACTTTAACTTGAGCTCAATTTCTTTATCTGCTTTAAGATTTTGAATCAGAAAAACAGCCGTAGCTTGTATGAGTACAAATATTGGTGATGGATTGCTTTTCCAGGGTGAAGTACTGCAAAATGAGGCTAATTCATTCTAGATCAGACGCGATTAACGGTTGCGTCAGTTATTATTCAGTTTTCCCGAAGTAAAAATAACACTTAAACCTTACTTTTATTTAAAACACTTAAACTCCCACTAATCGACCTGAAATAGTAACATCGGAGCCCGTTAGAGATTAATAACGGGTAAAGATGAAAAATTGTGCAGATGTACTAGTCAATATATTAAATTCGGCCGATAACAAGGTACAGGAAAGAAACAAGTAGTCGCGTTATGAAGGCCTTGTTGACTTCTTGCTCGGCAGAAAATAAGGAGAAAGAAATTGGTGAAGGCGTTCGGTTTTTGTTAGCTATAACATGTAGAAGTAACTTTGCTCAACACTAGTTACATTATCCTTCATTAGTGTAGATCCATGCAACATAATGTAATTATTTCACAGCGGGATATACTGAAGAGAGATTTGGGCAAATTTTATCATTATTACTCATTATTCACCAGAAACAAGGGCGCGTCTTCTAGCTACTGGATCATACTCGAAGCTAGAAAGAAACGACTGTAACAAAGGTACAAATTAATCGATGTATGGTAGCGCGATAAATGATAAACAATGGAGTGCATGCTACATAATTCTATTGAGTAAAATAGATTAATCAGTTGACGAGAAATAGTGGTAGATTAATATCCATGGTCGACATCGACCGAAGGAAGCCAACAACAAATTCAAAAGCAAACTCACTTCGGCATAAGTCAAAGGGATCCCTGAAACTGACTGGAGTATCGACGGGTCTGTGATGCAACCGGGAGTTTTCAATAAAGATAGTGAGCTATCAGAACGCCAGGAGAGCAGAAACTCGAAAATAGACTAAAATGCGAGAATAATAACCAACACACTTACCAATAAAAAGGTTTCGGTTTTGAACAAGAAATCATTTGTTTGTGAAGTGAATTGTGCGTTCAAATTGTCACGATAATGTGAATGGTAATCTGTGAAATAATCTCTACAACAGGAACCATGAGGTGCGCAAGAAAAGTACCTTTTGTAGCTAATATTCTGTGCTATACTTTGATTCAATTTAAAATGAGAGGTGACCAAGTTAAATGCTGAAGAATTGGTAAAAAGGTAAGCTTCCAAATAATCTTTGAAAATTATCGCGTAGACGCTAGTTTCAAATGATTCCAGATTGAGATGCTATCACATGTTTATTGACAAAAAACAAACCTTTCGACGCTTTCGATTGACTGGATATGAAAGAAAAGCAAAACAAAAATACTCAAATGCATCTATGGAATATGACGTTATTTTAAAACCTACTGAGAGGCACCGTCGAAACGACTTGGCCTACGGTATTTGAATTGCGTAATTTGACTTGCGAACGTTTCTACGATAGAATGGATAGGAAAAGTACATACTGAAAGCAGAGTTATCGGGAAATCATATTTGCAATTTCCACAATCAAACGTGAGAGCATTCATTATCGTATCCGAAAATCGGCTCATAGGAGAAAGAAAGTTCCGAATACTGGTAAAAGTATGTGGATCTCGTGATTCTTGGAGGCAACATAAGTCCCATCCATCATCGGTATCCGACAAACCGAAAATAGAATCCAGGATTGTAACAAATGCACTCTGCAATTCCTTTGACGCAATTAGTTGAAACAGAAATTAAAGTGACGAACCTGGAAGCTACTGCGACAGACATAGCCTTCAAGTTCCTTTACTTTATCAGACAGCAAGTTAATCTTTTCAGTGGAATCCATTTTGTTATCGAATGACTCCGACCTACTGTGGAAAAGTGTAAGAAAAACACAATGACAATCTTCAAAAAAGTTAAATGAAGTAACAAATAAAGCATACGTCATGAGGCATGCCAGGAGGTCAGCAAGGCATAAGTTTAAAGTATACATGAAAAGTGTGAAGGCAGACAAAGTGTTCCTAAATCGGCCAGGGTACAAGTCCATAATAACAATGATAGCATGAAATCACATGTCTAGATCCACGCAAAGTAGCGAACAATCAGAGACTAAGCGCCGTCTGAGTTACTGCCAGGTTACCCATGCCTAAACAGATATAATAGAAAAGGGAAGCGAGACACCTGTGTGTTTACGCAAGCAGCTCAGTGCAGTTAACAAATCAAATTGACAGTGTTACTTGCACAGTGCAGGAGTAATTCACAACTGCACCATGTCCATAAACAAAATCGTGCATAGCAGTGCGTGTTGGGTTGAACAGAATGGATACGAAAAGAATTGCAACATCATGAAAAGCGCAGGTCTGGAGTCAGATAAGGTGTCAAGAAGCAAGAAGCAGGAAAATCAAATAAACACACGCGTATACAAAAAGCGAGCAATCGAAATATGCTGAGTTAAAAAGTAGCATGTTTCTGTAGTTTTACTGTATGCCATTTGTTTTTTTTATAAAATATGATACGATGATATAGGATAAAAATTAGCAGGTATATCACACACGGTGTCCAACCAACTAATAATGGGATCACTTGGACGCCACCCAGGCAAACGAATTTGTCTCATTGAGTATAGTCTTATTGTAAGTAGGCGACGAACGACGGAATGCTCAATTCGCTGTTTAGTTGACCATATTGCGTTTGTTTGCTATATGCTGTGGGTGAGTGGAGTATTGTGATGACAAATACCATTATTTCGATCGAGCTGTGTATTTTACTGTGCACACATGTTGAGCATTTGATCATGTGATTAACTTATGTTGATCGTGCCAACCATACCTTATGGTAGTCTGGCAGTAAGACTGTCTGTCTTTGAGCTTTGTCTGGCTCCACACTTGAAGAAGGCTGTCTACTATGTAATACGTTCTCATCTCGGCCGAGTAAAAGTAGTCGCTCTGAATGAAGTTTGCCGACAACAAGCGTCCTTGTATGAAGTCAGACTAAGCGTCGTATAAACACAGATTTCGCGTTGGCTGAACTACCGTCATGTTGGACCATCATAAACAGATATGAGAGATGATAGGAGTAAGACTGCATTTATTCTCTCATGCAGCGTCATTACCTCTGGCATTCAATGTTGCACAACTTTACCGTACGACCATGGGGGTTCCATCAAATCACACCTCCGATCAGTACCATTCTTAATTCTCATACCAGGACCCCACGACTATAATACTTCAATTTTCTGTTCTTTTTTCTTGCCACATATCTGGTCTAGGCCGGGGCAACCTGACAGTATCTTAGCCCACGTGCAGTCTCTGACGTGCGGCACTTTGCCTTTATCATGCTTGTGCTTTTTATACCAGTCTTATTGAAGTTTCTTCATTCCAACGCATCATGTCATGAACTGACTACCCAGTCGTTTCTTTCAGCATCTAACAGGCTCTGCGAATAAGGTGCGATACGGTATGTGGTGATGAGACATTTTGAAAACATGTCCCAACAATCGCGAACGAGCGAGCATCAGCATTTCTCTCGGATAGACCAGGT
Organism: Atriophallophorus winterbourni; assembly: GCA_013407085.1. Taxonomy (NCBI): domain Eukaryota; kingdom Metazoa; phylum Platyhelminthes; class Trematoda; order Plagiorchiida; family Microphallidae; genus Atriophallophorus; species Atriophallophorus winterbourni. Next base: position 14,428 of record JACCGJ010012426.1, read on the forward strand.
TTCGCAAACATAGGTGAATGTAGTAGGCACGACTACGTTACACACTCGATGGAGTATGGAGTAAAACATCGCGTGAAGACCGAAAACAGGCGAAGATGAGCGAATGCTACACACGATCTACGTATGCGCTGTGAGATCTAATCTTCCACACAACCGCCAGCAGAGATACAACAGCTGACGAAAACGAAGCTATCAACGAAGCAATATCTCATTGGAGTAGAGATTTCAAGTGTTTTACGACAAATGAAGAACGGTAAAGCATCACACGAGGACGGAATTTCTGTCAAACTTATTAAATTCTGTGCCAACACATTAATATCTTCACTGCAACAACTGTGTATTCTGTCCAGGAAATGGAGGTTTTACCATCAGACTAGCGTATGTCAATTATCCTACTCCTAGTTAGGCTTGGAGAAAAACCGGTGCCCTGATTGCAGCCGAATAAGCCTAATCGAGTTGCCACCGGTAGTGAGCTTAAGCCTCACTTCTATTGCTATTTTCCTTTCCCTTAAATGTCTAGGCCTGGGCAACCTGGCATTATCTTAGCCCATGTGCAGTCTCTGACTGTGCGGCACTTTGCCTGGATCAGGCTTGTGATTTCGAACATACATACAATCGATACTGCAGTTAAAGAGCTCGCGAATTTGCTACTAAATTGGTTTCTCACCAAACGTCACCTGCGTACCAAAGTCTACCAAGGTAAATTTCGTCCCGGATGGAATTATAAACCAGGCAGTGAAGGATTACCGAGGGGTTCAAGTTTTGACGGATTTCTGATATAGATGACACTGATAATCTTTTTTCTTGGGAAATGTATAAATGCTGGCAGAGTTTTTTAGATTGCATTAGTAGCTTCAATACAAATCAGTCTTCAGCAATAAGTGTATCAAACAGATAGCAACACGGTCTACTGTTACCACGTCAATCCAATTTGCAATGTTTTAGTTTTTTTCAAGTACCTGATCAAGCGAAAATTAAATGATTAATGATTGAGCATGCTGTAATGCGATTTAAAATTGAAAGGCCCCTTCAGCGTTGTACTGGGATCCTCTCAAAACTGAAATGCGTGTTTACAATGCAACGATCTACCATATATTACTTAATAAAGGACCGGACGTGCGGCCGTTAAGATCACTGGATATAATCTCTTTGATGCTTTAGAATTTTGGGCGCCTAATTTACTGACCGGGTATCTAACGCTGTTTTTTGACGTGATGTAGCGGAATTCACCAGCTGTCAATTTAGACCCAACGGCGTAGATTACAATGGTTTATCCACGTCCCACGAAAGGCAGACACAGCGCACACGAAACTTGTTCTCGACTCTAAACCCGCATAAACTTGCACTGAATGACGACATGGCGGCCAACAAGAACTGACATCACCTATGAAAAGGGATATATGGGACTTTTATCGCACGGACTCTTAAACTTGAGATGAGTCCCCACATGCACCATCAGGCTCTTACTTCGATCCTGGAACTCTAATCCTTCAAGCGAAGAAATTGTTCAACAGGTCGAACATCTCACTCCACTAGGAAAAAGTGATCACGTTATGATCGGCTTCCAACTAGTATTCAGCTACAAACCTCCTCTTAAACTGAGGTACAATTTCAATCGTGTAGACTTCGCTGTTGTCTTAGAAGAAGCTAAAAAGATCTTATCTCAATATACAGATGAGATAGCAACAAACTGACAGCTTATACACCACTGTCTGTCTACCTTGCAAGATAGGTTTTCTCGGTTGGTGCACGTCAAGCGACGCAACAAGCCACAGTGGTGGATACTTGTGATGCGATTAGATATCTGAGACCGTGCCTGGAAAACTTACTAAGCTTCTCAGACACAACGGTCCTGGACGAGTGTCGTGAATATACTTTATACTTTTGAACAATACTTTTGGGCCGACAAAATGGACCAATCAGAATCGAGAATCATAAATTATAATGAGGTATAAGTTATAATGAGCTTTTGAGGAAAATAATAATAGTTCCTCAACATTTCCGCATGCAGCTCAATTTACCACGAGGTTACCTACGCACGGATGTGCAATCGTACAGTACTTATGTGCTGTGCGTCTAACACCGTGCTAAATTGATTGGCCATCGGTGGTGAGCTGCATGCTGAAACAGGCTGGAGTCTCACTACCATCTTTATACTCTATTTCTATCTGTCTAGGCCTGGGCAACCTGACAGTATCTTAGCCCACGTACAGTCTCTGACTGTACGGCACTTTGCCTGGATCAGGCTTGTGCTTTCATACCATACCATACTGCTGTTTCGTAATCGATGCAATGAGCGATGTAAAGATAACCAGCAGTGACTGTTAGCCTTTGTGGTTACTCAAACAGTATGGATGAATGCAAATACTAGCAGAACATTTGGGTCGTAATTGTATCTCATCCTTGGGCATGGGTTAATTCTAAGTATTTGGAAGCCAGATGATGTTATCCCAATACAGAAAGTTGGCAGACCATCTTTAGTTTGTAATTACAGACCTGTAAGTCATTATTAGCATCCTTTGTAAAATCCTGGAGAGACTTATTAGGGATAGGATCTGTCGCCATCTAATTGATTACCCGTTGCTAAAATCTGCTCAACATGGCTTCCTTAAAGAAAAGTCGTGCCTAACAAACCTATGGTGTTTTCTAAACGAGGTCACCAAGAGGCTAGATAAAGACCATCAACTTGAAGTTTTTACTTGGACTTTGTACGGCCTTTGATTCGGCAAACCACAGATTGCTTGCAACCAAACTCGGTTATATGGGTTCCAAAGGTTGTCATAGCCGGGGGTGGCAGTGGGGATAAGCTCCCACGGTTTATAAAATGCTCCCATATGGCGCGCGTCTCAAATAGCCTCTGACAATCAAGTCCAGCTTCTGGCCTGCACGAGTGGCTCTACGTGCCCGGCGGAACTGCTTCTACCAACAGGAGAATGGGCGAGGGCGAGTGACTGGCGCCTGAAAACCAGTTTGCTTCGGGCAGATGGAGCTCGTTAGCCTGGGAGGGCGTTTCATCTAAGGGAAGAAAAACCCTGATTTTAAACCTCCGCTGCCCTGCGGGATACCCGATCGCGGGAACGGCTTCGGGAGAAAACCCTGAGGAAAAATCTGGAACAGAGTCTCGTAGACGGTTAGTTGGTGCACACAAGCTCTTTCTGGCAACTCCCTGCTGCCTTGCAGGTTGCACTTGGTTGTGCAAAGGCTAGAGAAGCTGACTCGAACAAACACCGAGCGGTGCTGGGGACGCCGCTTTGTACCCAAATTCCCAAGAATCTTCACTGAAGACGACTCATCCTCCAGGAGGAGATAGTCGCACAAAGTAAAGCAAAGTAAAGTATATGGGTATCGATAGTCTTCTGAAGAACTGGATAATAGGCTTCTTGAGCAAAAGATACTTTCGCGTCAGAATAGGCAGTATGTATTTCCCGAAAGTAAAGGCTGTTAGTGTAGTCCCACAGGACTCAGTACTTGGTCCGCTACTTTTCTTTATTTTCATCGATGACTTGGCAGCGTCGCTTAAGGATGCCATAGCCGGGGGTGGCGGTGGGGATAAGCTCTCACTGTTTATAAAATGCTCCCACATTTCTGACAAACAACTCCAGCTTCTGGCCTGCACGAGTGGCTTCCCGAGCGGGGCGGAACTGCTTCTAACAACAGAAGAAGGGGCGAGGGCGAGTGACTGGCGCCTGAAAACCAGTTTGCTTCGGACAGATGGAGCTCGTTAGCCTGGGAGGGCATTTCATCTAGGGGAATGAAAACCCTGATTTTAAACCTCCGCTACCATGCTGGATACCCGATCGCGAGAAGGGCTTCGGGGAAAACCCAGAGGACAATTCTAGAGCAGTATCGTAGACAGTTAGTTGGTGCACACCACCTCTTTCTGGCAACAAAAGTATAGTAAGTCGCTTAAGTTTTCCTGCTATATTTTTGTGGATGATATCAAGCTTGTTGGATCACTGAATGAAAAGGATCTTCTTGAGGATATCTAAAAGGTCATCAAGTGGTCTGCTACATGGGATTTACCAGTTAACTTCATTAAAAACCATCTCTTGTCTAAAATTATTAAGAACCTGGGGTTTGCTGGACGAGATGGTATACTTGAGATTAATAGGGTGAAGAAGTTTCGTGACTTAGGTATAAAGGTTTCAGTGGACTTTAAATGGGTTGATTAATGTGTAGCGGCTGCACAACGTGCTAGAAGCGAGCCTTTTCGCCTTCGATCAGTTTTATCCTGCAGGCCACCGGAGGTTTCATACCATTATACAAATCAGTCGTGAGACCACATCTCGAGTATTGCGTTCAAGTATGGTAACCCTATTTTTAAAAAGATATTGCCAAGCTTGAAGTTGTTCAGCGCCTAGCTGCTCGTATGAATGAAGGTAGGTCGTATGAGGAACGATTGCTGAGTCTAGATCTCTTCTCACTGAAAAGAAGGCGGCTACGTTGGGACCTGATTTATAGCTTCAAAATAATGACAGGTTTCAGTACTGTTCATCCAAGTAAAACGTATGCTCTCGCGCCAAGGATGGGTACTCGATGCCACGAATGAAAGCTGGATAAGCGATATGTTAGGTCTAATGTTCGTAAGTAGTTCTTCAGTGGAAGGGTAGTAAATTACTGGAATCGTCTTCCAAAGAAGTTGTATGTTCCACTTCGGTAAAGGTTTCAAGAAGGGACTCGACTCTGTGTGGCCTTCTTTAGTTTCTGATTTATAACCGTAATTGAATAGTTGGTATGATCTTCACGTTGTCTTTGGAACGCACTAATGTCTCTCCTCGTCTATTGCTGAGCGGTTTTTCTGTTGAATTCCAGATTACTCTCATACCAGAATAAATTCGTTAAGAAATTGTTTGAAGTAGTGGACGCTCTTCTGTGGCATACCATCGAAAGAAATTTGGACGCTCGGTTGGCGACTCAGCCACAAATCACACTGTACAAACTACACTGATTAATGACGGAGTTCAAAAGGGCTCGCGGAGCAATACTCGGACTGAATTTAAAGTTTTCTTGTGTTGAACACTTCTAATTTCATTCCATTATAAAATTGGTGGTGTTGTCAAACTTGGAATATTGTGTTCATCAATGGGAGCCCTATTTGAAAAAGATATAGCAAGCATGGAATTGCTGCAGCGTCTTCAAACTAGAATGGTTGAGTGAGACGAGGGTACAAGTTATTAGTAATGACTCAAGGAATGGACAATATTCTTACTCAAAAAGGCAGAGACTGCGAGACGATCATATAGAAACTTTAAACAGGAAGATGAAGCATTCGGACACTAAGCTTAGAAACAGCCTTGAATTCCAAGTTGGGTTTAACTTTATCTCAAGGTCAAGTTCAAGTTCAAGTTCAAGTTGCACAGGGCTGAATGGTGGCTAAAAGGCCAATCACGCGCCCAGATTGGTCCTTCGACGGTATGCGGTTGAGCACCCG